>MU931395.1:0-11649 GCA_036418165.1 Cooperia oncophora
TTCAAATTTTGACCGTAGCTGAAGTGCACGGCGCATTCTGAAAGATGATGATATGGTGACAACCAGGGATGGGGATGGTCCGAGGTTTTCATGATCCGTTCTTGCTGGAATCAGCTGACGGGTTTCACACCATAACGGACCGAGAAAAATAAAAAGATGGTTGCGGACTTGGAGCACTTAGGGAGCTTTCATTGCCTATCCAAAACGTGCGATTTCTGCCCTGTTCCCCAGGTGAAAGTGGTGTGTATGGCGCAGACCGAAAGCAGTCAGTGCCGTCTAACCTCTTGGGTAGTGAAAGGAAAGATTTTGAGTGTCAGAGGCTTGGAAGAGACGTTAAAATATCGACGTATTTTAGAGACCGATGGCCCAGTTTGGTATAAACCGATTAGGGGCCGATGATGGCAAGGGAAATACTGATAGGGATTATTTCCGGGACAAAATGGCAGCAACATAATGCGCTTATCAGCGGCGGTGGGAGAGTTGGTCGGGCTCTATCGGCGATGGGTTACACGTATGTTATGTGTCTGTCTGGCTGCATGGACATCATTGCGCTGTCCCATCTCCCCGCCGTCACGCTGGCGCTCCTCTTCTTCTCTCTGTGTGTGCCATCGTAATTTATTATGGCTGCAACAGCACGGTTGACGTCGGACGCTACGGTCTGATTTACACTTAGCGATAAGATACGCAGTGAAGAATCTGCGCTCATGAATGATCACCTTTCACGGGGTGCAGACATTCGGGGAAAGAACCTGCTCAGAGACTGAGAGATGAAGAGAATCCGAGGTCATTGAGATCATTTGCAGAAGAAATATTGGCGCAGTTTGGCTTGGGTCGGAGGGGGCATCTTGCACTTTCGCTTCTTCCCATTGACGTGTTCATTGCTTTACAGGAGTTGACAGGTATTCTTCACATCTTTGACAAGAGGTACATACCTTTAACTTGGCTCAATTTTGACCGGTACTACTTCGTTGCTTCGCAAGGTTTCACAGGTTCCCCTCCAGCTGATCTTTGAAGTAGCGAATGTGCAAAATACTCCCCCCCCCAACTGCGCCGGAATGTTGATCAAAGCGAGGGACAGCATCTATCATAGTACCTACTCGTTCTACAAATAATTCAGCAAATAAATTATTCGGACACTGTGGATCTTTGAAAACGGACCATTCAAAATTTCGAGTGTGGGATGACCCTGTCAACACAACAGGTACATACATCTATAAAGTTCTAAGGTTTTATTTGCACCCTATTTCTCTGAAAAATTTTTGGATGCCATATGTTCTAGGACAGCGAAACGTGATCGTGAGAGAGGTGGATGAGGTTTTTTGGGCGCATTCACCTTGGCGAAGGAACTTGGCTGGCCCTCATTGGTCACCATGCCGATGACTCCTGTAAAGACGTGTAAAATCCTCTGAAGCTATGCAAGAACATGAGCTTCGCTTGTACTTGACAAGAGTCTACAGGCCTCAGCAGGATAAGGCAAGTGATTCAACAGGAAGTATCAAAAGAGACAAGCGAGAACGCAAAATAACCACCCCCCGCCCTAGATTATTGCCAACGCCAAGGAAAAGACTCCCATGGGCTCTGTGAACCAATCCATTTGAGAAAAAGGTTTTCACAGCTCCTGGGAAGAGGGAAGACGTTGCCAAAAAAACCACGGGCAATTCTTGGCAACGTCTTCCCCTTCTATCTCCTCGCAAGAAAGGATTATTTCCTGGCTATTCCCTGCTTCACAGAAATGAGCAAGACGTTGCAAAAAAGACCGGTACGTTGGCAGAAGTTCATGAAGTTACCCCCGTGCCGCCCCAGTCCCTTCCGCAGCTGACCAGTGAGGAATGTCGTGCTGAGGAGTACATACATAGTATGGCTTTCCGAATGTGAGTTTAGCATTCGGGGCAGGAGGTAATGGCAGCAGCACTGCATGCACAGATGCCAGACTTTTGTTGAGAGTAGGTGCCACCCATCTCATCGCCGGCACTATTTGAACGAGTTATATGTATTCCTATTCTGTCTCGCAACAAAAGTACGATAAAATCTAGCCTGCATTTCGAAGGGTCAATTAGTAGAGAGTACGGTATTCAAAGATTTGCATTATGTCCAAGAATAATGAGAGTTGCAGCGGCAAAAAGGATTATGGATCAGACAGCTGAAGAAAAGACAGAGAAAAGCAGAAGTGCTCAGGGATACAGTTGATCTTGCCGCAATCATTCAGGTGGTGTCAACAGAAATGAATGAGCCCACCCGGTCTCTTCTACCACTGGTTGTTTTCTACCTGAACCTCTCCACTATTGGTAGAGGAAATAGGCTTGTTTCAAGCCTCCTGACACCGCCCCCTGTGATTGCGACGATATCAACTACTCATCAAAACTACTTGTTAACATGATTCTTCCAATGTTTTCAATTTCTGAAGCATCCCAAAGCAGCCACTGTACCCAAAAAAGCCTGTGAAGCATAAAATTGTGTTGTTGTTAAGAAAGTACATTGAGGAAGAACCTCATGAGAAAATTTTCAGTTGGAGGATCGCTTGGGGATCTTCCAACTGAAAATGCTGTTGCTCTCAATGATCTAAAATTGGCTCCTCCAGAAAGGGATTAATTTTAGATTATTGAGAGCAATAGCATCAATGGTGAGTGGGTATGCATAATGGTGAGTGAGCAGAATCTCGATACAGTAAATGAAATAGAGCTTTCAAGCATAACAGGCTTTGGACGGGAGATAGGGGGGGGGGGAGGGGAAGCTGATATAATGGACTGTCCGATTCAGAGGTTGGCGCACCAATCTGCTTTGAATGAGCGAGTCAGGAGATGTGGCAAAAGCCATCGAGCTTATTGGTTTCGCTGGAGGCGAAGACAATTGAGCGCCATAATCTGCAGTTCGAGGAAACGGCACAGGTATTCACATAGATTTCATGCTCGACCGATGGTATGTAACTGGAAGGGGTTGGCACGCGTGGAATGATGGCGAGAAGGGCGTACTGTTCAACTTGAAGGAAGGGATGTAACGGGCAATTTTAAGCCATCTGGCTGGCTGAGGATCGCTCTTGTAGTATGACACTGGACAGTAGTCCTCAAAAGAACTACATGTCTCATCGGGATGATGAAGGAGCATCGCGGTAGACTCTCGCAAGAGCAGAGTGTCTCACAAAAGCAGGTAGCGGCAGTGGGGATATGAGTGCGGGATAATCAACGCGGATGGATGTGAAATATACAAGTCAAGTGGAGCGCTGAGCGCTCAGCTGCCGGAGATGCAGGTCTTGCAGAAATGGCGAATGGAATAACAGCAAAGGAATCGGAGTGATCACCATAGGCTAGATCCGGTCAGACGTCTCATGTTTCTAGAACCTCCTGTGAACACTAGTTAGAGATGGTCGACCTCGATGGAGCCCTAATAATTCTGCTTGATTAGCTGTGGCTGCAACGTGGTCCCGACCAGGTTTCCTGCTGATTTCAGGAAATGAATCCTGTGACTCGCTGTGCTGACTGGCGGCCCAGGATACAATAATTGGCGTGACGAAGGGCTTAATTTATCTTCAATGTGAACTACATCATAAGGTAATTCCTAGGATCTCAAAACCTTTCGATAGCCTAGCGCAGCAATTCTCTAGATTAGAATATAAACAAACATTAGAGATGGAAAACGGAGGAAAGCATTTCGCTCTTAGCTCCATATGCAATGTTCTGCTCTGTGATTCCTTAGTAACTCCAAGAGTTTCTTAGATTCCTTGCAGAAAGTGAAAGATACGAGGTGCTCAGAACCTCTGATGGGTCACGTCAACATCGCCGCGTACCTGGCATTTGTCCCATGGAAGCGGCCACGGTACCATTCCACTTATTTCGCCCTTTCTGTTGGCTGATTTTATCAATCACTTCGTTTCAACTAGAAATGAACTTGGAGTGAGCAGATTCACGCATGTGTTACCAAAAGTGCACGAAATTTGCCGCTGTGAACCAGAGTGCGTCGTAGTCGTTGTGGAGATTTCTGCACTCAGGGAACTACTTAGTCACTGGGGAGAATTGTCTTCCCCCTCCCCGCTACACCTAGTTGGCAGCGCTGCAGAACTACCTCGCAACTACTGTTTCTGATAGTTAAATGAGTGTATGATTGTGAGATATTCTCGTCACTCTACAGCGATAAACAACAGGCTTTTAGAAAAAAGAGAGAAATTTTCTCAGGGAACACTGATTAAGAGATCTGGTATGAGTAGAAAAGCTACCAGAGAAGATTGCAATAGAATAATGGGGCCGCTACGCAGTATGGAGGAAATTTCAGGAGGATAATGGGGATAACACCGCCATTTCACACATCCGAAGAGATGACCGCCCGTGGGAACACCATGAAGTAATGAGTAAACTCCTCGCGATTATTATTATTGACTTATTTTGAATGGGGTTATTATATTATACTATTTGACTAATTAATTAGTATTAACATTACAATTATGTATTATATTATTAGTTATGTTATTAAATCATTATTATTATTATTATTATTATTATTATTATTATTATTATTATTATTATTATTATTATTTATTATTATTATTATTATTATTATTATTATTATTATTATTATTATTATTATTATATATTATTGAGTTACATAAAAAATAAAACAACACTTCGTTAACCAATAACAAATTTAATTTTAGTTTTAGCTAGATTCATTGCGATTCTATCAATATATCATTAACAGCGGTCGATGGCAACAATCCAGTAGCGGCGGCGAAAAACTCGACACAAGGCGGCCCTGACTGCTGGTGGGTAAGTTTCCCGTCAGGTCCTGGTGTGCTTCAATGATGAATGCCTGCGTCGAAGATCACCTGGACTAACTCTAAACCCACGACTGCGGAAATGATAAAAGGAAGATAATTGACACAATTAATACGATGCTTCCCTCTGGGACGCTGCTCTAGAACACTCTAACTCTTTTCTGTGGAGCCCCAGCAATTTTTCAGCTTGATTTTGGGAAATACTTTCTAAGCTAATAGTATCCGCTGGTAGGGCCGAGAATTTGGGAGTTTGTTTTGATAAAATACCGACCACCAGCCAGAGTCCGGTGGATTCGCATCTTCCCTGCTGAAAGGCGTATTATTATGGGGCGATGCCGTCACCCGAATGGAGTGTTGCAAGCACTACCTGACTGGAGTATAATGTTATCCGATCCTAACACTCGAACCGCTTAGTCCGAAAGCTCTATCAGAGGTTTGAGCGCACTTGTGAGGAAATGCTGATGAAGCTGAGAAGGTTCAACGTATCGGAACCGAACATACATATTTGGTCGCTGATGAAGAAAAGAGTGACATTGTGCCTAGAGAATTGTTTTTGGTTGTCAGTTTTCCCGCGCCGGTATTCAACAGTACTTGTGATGTAGTCGTAATCGCAGTGGAGCGCTGGGCCTGTCAGGGAACAGGTTTTGGAGCGGGGCTAGTCACGTTTACAGCAACTGTATATGTGTCACCACCGACGACTACTCTGTTTAGCGAACACGGATGGAGTTGATGTGCCAGCACTGTGAGTGACGGCCTGCTCAGAGGTGTAATCCAGCGTGCTGAGACACGCACGCTCAGTGCGTCCCTCGATGTGATTACGTCTACAGGGCACGTCCGTGGCTGGAAGAATTCACAGAATTGACCATAGATGCCGGAGACGTATTGGTCACTCCGGAGTGGACACAGTATTTTTTTGATCACCGGAAGCTTCCGAAATTCTTGATGACAAACCCTCATGGGACATTGTCCTCCGAATCCATTTTCAGAGTACAAGGTGACTTTCAAAAAGCTTTCTGGCCTAGTAATCAAAGTCTACGATCGCCTTGAAACGAAGGCGTGTGAGGTCCATGATGTGCAAGGAACGTCTGCAGAATAGACGCTTTTTCCCAAGAAGAGTTGAGCTTGTACGGCGAGCCGAAGAAGTTCAAAGACCATAGAAGCTGGAGTAGTGGTCTAATAAGTTCGAAAATGGTAGGCAGAGGTGCTATAGTGTGAAAAGGGAAGAAATATAAGGAGCTAAGTTGGTGGCGGGGGGATTAGCGAACAACGCGAAGATGAATACCTGTCAAATAACCTGCAGAATAGAGCTTTTGTTCTACACTACTAGTAAAGCACTGTGCGGCACCGAGCTTACTTTCCCGTTGGAATCGTGCAATATATACTGCCTAACGGCATGCCTGTAATTGACTCATATATCATTATATCGCCAGGCTTCATTATCTAATTCATAATCTCTTCCCATAAGCCACTTCGCAATAAAAATTGCCGCCTATGAACAAAACAGGATGGTGTACATTTAGTATGGGCGTGGCAGCATGGGGGGTGGTGCCTGGTATTATAGTTGGCAGGCTTGATAGGGCAGATTCGGGTGCCTTCATTAAAGGGCCACACAGAAGGCTTTCTAAGGGAAGCAGAAGGCCGCCTTGGCCCACTCCAATCCACGACCCGCCACACGCACTATCATTCGGATTATAGCTGCACTTATCTAGGTGGCTTGCTAATCCACACTGAGCCATTTGAGCACGCCCACACCTACAACTAGTAGAAAAGAAAGATGGAAAGTTTAGTTGAGTAAAAAGCGATTCGGTTTTGATCCCAGGACCAGCATGTTAGGGCACCAGAACTTCTCCCCTTTTCTCTAGCACTTATTCCTTGAATCAATCAGAAAAACTCATTTAAAAGATACGATGAGGAACAGGAAATATGGACATTCAATTGGAACAATGTGTGTAATCGGTGGATCGTTGGCGCGGATTCTGTGCACACATCGGCTAACCCCCCATACCCAATCAGCTCTTCAAATAGTTGTTGACCTTTTGAACACACACAAATACAACCATCCTCGTGGATTTGTCAAGTGTTTGGCAGCTTTCCAAACTGTCTGTAACACAATCGCACGTGAAATCTGTTGTTCACCTCTTTGGTGCTTTTTCATACACCGCTATTCAAACAATCGACTGAACTCGTAACACTTCCCCTTTCGTTGACAATCAACGGCACAATGCTATACCATTTGGGGGCCGTTAAATAAGCAACTGAATAAATATAGGATATTTATTTCATTCTGAATATTCCATACATACAAAGGATATGCACAGTATATGGTACATGAAGGACTGATGATTTTACAGGGGGATCTCATGTTCGCGGATCACCTCGTGTCTGGTCTTGCTTGGTTGAGCCGTGCACTTTGCTTGATCTGTAAAAGAGATGTATGAAATATCGTTTGAAAGCCTTCAGGAAGGGGCATGCCCTCAATCAGAAGAATTCCCAATTCTGTGAGAAAGATTTCCAGACTGACTGCTCCGCATTTCCCAAGGTTGAAGGCATGGTCCGTGATCAGGTATGGAAGTTGAAAATATGGCATCGGGAGGGTAGTGTGGTCCGCGACGAACAACCTTGTACCGGTTTCGCGGCAAAAATTGTAAGGGAGGGGCGCTATAGCGCAATATAGGTTCAGTGACGCCTCCTTTTCCAGTGAAAACGAAGTTGCTGCGAAGCCATGGAAAAATGCGTCGAGCTTGTTACGGTCGAGAGTTCTTTATCGGGGACCAGTCTGCGGAGAAGCGTAGGGCATAGTGTTGGGAGATGGAGAATAAAATGGGGAACGTTACGGATGGGATCAAAAATGCAATTTATTCCAGGGCAGTTTTTACGCGATTTAGCGACGAACCTTGTCGCCTATATTGGACCCTCAAAGTTCCCACTATCCGTGCATGATGATACGATCGTGGTTACCAACTTCCATATATCAGTGCCTTCTAGGATGCGCCAGGCATTACACTTCCATCCAGAATCCTAGCGACATGCCGATTATGGTTTGGTCTACGTAAAGGCTTTCAGGGGCCAAGTGGTGGTGGTGCCGCCTCCACACTACGCCGGCGCTGCTGCACGCTTAGCCACTTGCACCTTCTCACTTCTGGTTGTTATCCGCCGCTCAGTGCATCTTTTACCGCAGGACTCTGATATGGATGCAAGTGCTGCACCTTGAGGATAGCAGACGGAGTCGGGAGACAGCACCGCGTATCATTGTCCCCCAACCCCATGCTCTTTGGGCGGAGAAAGTGGCACGCTACTGAGGACCAGCTCATCTCGCACATGGGAAGGATCGTCCGCGTAAATGAGGGTACAGTTTGTCCTTAAAAAACTCACATGATCGAACAATCGTTGTTGAATGGCTTTCTCGAGAAGCCGAACGACTTTCAAACCAGCGACGATTTCAGTCATTTGCGTGTACGCAGTGCAGTGACTCATTTTCCGTAGAAGTGCCCGATCCGCTTCGTATACCTTAAACAATTCAGGCCTTAAATGAACCCGCTCTGAATCGTATAGGGACTAGAATTTTGAGCACTCAGAGGATCCTTAATGGACGAAAAATTCAAGTAAATTGTGTGGGATTTCTGATCAGACACAGCAAGCGCCGTTGATGTGGTCATTCTTATACATATAATTGTTGAAGAGCGGCTGGCGCAGCGCCAAACCCAGCACCCAGCCCCCCCCCTCTGGCACGCCCCAACATCCGCAGCGAACAAGACTGTATGCAAGCTGTCGGGTAGATGTGGACCGGCGAAAAGGCGTTTGTAGACCGAGATAGATTACCTGTTTCTTCACGGTACCTTATCCTTAAACGGTTTTGTCAACCTTTTTTGATGGTTTGGAGGCATAGCTGAGATATGGGGATACATGGACTCAGACATAATCATCTGCCCTTCCGGCGTAAGTAGCCTTAGAATGGGCATTCAAGAGACCGTGGAATCGAGATCAGGTAGAATTCGAACATGAATCTCCCGCACTTGGCATGCGTTCACCACTTGAAGCTCCTTTCCTGGTTGCGGGCTTCGCGCGTCCTTCCCTGGTTTGGGCTTCGGCGAAAGCTCTCATCTACAGTACGGTAATTTTGTTTTGCACCAGCTCTTCAGATACCCCCTCCACGTTATGTGCTTTAGTTTGCATCAGTAAAGTGCCGCTTCCTCTCTCTCTCATCTTGAACAGATAGACGCATGAGTGGAGAAGCAGCACTGTCTACCTCCAGACGATCTGCCTGGACTGCGCCTGAGAGCAATGAGACGATTTTTAAAATTGTATTTTTTGCCTCAAACAGCTCCTCGCGAAATCCTGGAGGATGGTAGTGTTAATCCTCGCGAAAATGCCCAGGGTTTACGACCACCAGTTCTCTTCCATGAGTACTGAGGGAATGCGTGGCGTACTCTAAGAATAGACTGTCTTCTAGTCAATATTCTAGGAAAGACCCAAGTAGGCAAATTAATAAGCTCGCTGCACTGTTTCTTGCGTTATCATATCATCAATGATACGCACACTTGGCAATGAAACGTAATTGGAAGGGAGCCATCGGGGTGTTTTACGACCACGGGCGTATCGGTCTGATGAGATCGGCGCCTGATAAGCACCTTTGCTTGGTGCAACTGGAATTCTTACGGACTGCAAAGGTCCAATGAGACCAAAGTCGTAAAGATTTCTTAGGGAAAGTTGCAATTATGCAGGGGTGCGTCACACATTCCGTTTCTACTGGGGCTGTTTGGAAGTTGACTGGGAAGAGTATCTCACCGAAACAAAAGCTTCTGGAGTCCAAGGACATTTTCCTATTATATCAAACGACTACATACCTATCCCAGAACAGAAAATTATAGGAGCGGTCCCTTATCATACTCGCCCGGGGGGGGGGGGTAAATACGTTGAGCCTGTATACCGGCTGGTTCTCTACAAGTTCCTTTACCAAGCTGAGTGGCATTCAGAGGTCTCTATAATCTTGGATAGAACCCAAGGCATCTCAGAAATGGATAGATCAAAAGCGGAAGCTCCAATATATTCTTTATACCAGATCATAGTAACTTATGTGAAGGCTGTTTGGCTTGGTGGGGGCACAAATGGTACTCAGCTGGGCTTGCCTTGTGAAAATCTGAGCGACCAAAGTGGCTCTCTGTACCTTTGGGCGCTTCATAAGAGTTCACAGTTCTCACTCAAAAGGAGACCTGCTGTTTAACGTGGACTAAGAAAAGGACCTAGCGAAAGTGCGAAATGTCCCCTCAAGGCCGAACAGCGCCAGATTTTGTGGAGTTTGAATACAGTTACACAATTCAGTAGATTCCTAGCCCAAGCCGATCATGATCAATCAGAATCTTCATCGTTTTATACGAAGAATGGAAAGCTTGGTGAATCCGGGCTGGAATCGGTCCGAGATGTAAGCAGCGCCTACACTACTTGCTGAACAGAGCCGCAGTCCAGGAAATTAGCACTTCAAGGCTGATGGTCAGGAGATCCACAAGTGGAAAAAAAGGAGAAAGCACGGTCACTGACCAATAAGAACTGATCAAGCTGATGTGAGTGTTTTCTCGCCCACACTTATTCATGAAGGCGTGGGCTAGGACCGATCGAGGACTGCCCCTTCACCCTCTGCGCTACTTACGCTCTTGGGAAAGCATTAAAAATTTTGCAAACATTTCTTGAGGATACAAAGAAAGGTTCCAGGGGTCCTTCTTGATCATAATTGTCATGATAAGATTGATAGCACCGACATCAACTGCACTTCCTAAGAAAAAACTGATACTTTCTCTTCAGAGTGTCCTTTTCAGTTTTTCTAAAAGGCGCTCGTAAGCCTTTATGTTGTTTTACAGCTGATCATCACACTCAGCTGATCTCTTATCACTCACTGACGTTGTTCAAGTGTTCAGTGAGCGATTGATGATTACCTGCTCGAGATGTTTGCGAAGTGTTTGCAGCCGGCGGTCTCTAGCCAAAGGACAGGTGATCTGTTGAGAATCGTTCCTTTTCGATGGTGTCTGCGGTGGATCTTTCTCATAGGTCGGTTCGATCTCACATTCGAAGATGGTGTAATCAATCATTCTCTGGAAATGCAACATTCATTGATAAGAGATAACTGGTAAGAAACCAGCAAAAATGGCGAGAGATGGCAGTGAGGATGAGTAGAACTCATTAATTGTGGAGCATTGCCCAATAGATTGCGGAAGACCCACTTGAGGGAGTGGCGTAAGGAGCTGATGGGGGAGGCGGAGACCGAGCAATGACCTCTTGAAAGTGTTACCTACGGTCCTCTGCCGCCGCTTCCAATGTAAACGAATGCCAAGATAAGACCGCCTTTGAAGCTTGCGATAGATAATCGCGAATGATACACTGGGACGGTTCTGGCGGAAATCCTTGGCAGTTATGTCATCTTGATACTGCACTAAACAAAAGCCGCCTCTACTAGAAACTTTGTTCAAACATTTTTAGGGACTAACTTTTGTAAGGCTATTTGGAAGGAACCATCTCAAGTCCATCTGAGGGCCGAAGAGTTCAGTCTGAGCATAGATGCGGCCTTCTTCAGATTGAACTCTGCAAAAACGGTTCGAAACGGCCGAAAAGGCCCGAAATAGGGTTGTTTAATCGTTCCAATGAGAAAGTATATGAGTCTACGGCTAAATTGCGACTCAAAGATCAACGTGAAAAGGATCACGGAGACTGCACAGGAAATATGAAAACACATCACTCCAAGCGGTAGCAAACTTCATGACAATATCAACGGGGTCACTAACAGAAGCGGTGATATACTTGTGACATTTTCAAGAAGCAGCTTTGAGGAGATTTGTGGGAATCAGTTGAAAAAAGCCGAAAAAACAAAACAAGTCTAAAACTCCAAAACGGGGGCTGCT
>MU931396.1:0-16424 GCA_036418165.1 Cooperia oncophora
TCCAAAGACTTTGTCCAATTTCAAAAGGAACTTTTTTTTCCGTATTTCTTCCAGCCTTTACACGACAGGATGGCTCCATAAGGATATTTATTACGCCTAGAGTGGAGGAAAGTCGCAATTGGACTACTTCAAAAAGGACAGTAACCGGCGGAATCGCTTTCATTTATGACACTTTGGGCTGTTACTCTGCTTTAGTAGCTGTCGCACAAGTTTCTGAATAGGCTCTGGATCTCAGTCTTCCTCCTTTTCTTTCAGAAAATATTGGGCTGGTGGGAAAGTGAATAAGGTAAACATTTTTTGCTTTGATTTTTCTTACTGTTTTGCATCAATATTAGGCCAAACTATTTTGCATCAACATTAAGTCACGGTAGTTATCTATACCCATATTCCTCTTTCATATTATTTTTGCTTAATAATTAGTCCTTATTCTGAACAAAACTTTGAGCTCCTCGAAAATTGGTAGGGGAATTTTTCGAACGATTTTTTGCAAAAACCGTGGAAATATTGGGCGACTTTAGTAAATATCAAAAAAGGCCAAAAACATTCCATTCAATAAAGAACTCGAATATCTACCGCGTTAGAATACGAGTACATACAGGCTCATAGAACTTCATATGGTATGATTTTGCCTAAGATGACAATAAGATGATAATTTTAATATGCCCTACTCCTAGGGGTTAAAGCGCATTTATCCGCATGGTCTCCAGGGCACGTCCTACTTTCCGTCCCGTTGGGGAATCTCCAGCGGGGAGATGGAGGGGGGGGAGGGGGTTGGTCGTATTCGGTCACTAGAAGAAGGTCGTAATTGGTGCGGGATGAAAATTTTTGATAGTCGAATTACCCCCGTAGCGAGTTTTCTCGTTTTTCTGGTTTTATATACACCAGCTCTCCTCCACCCCCCCCCTTGCGTGACGGCACAGTGTTTGTGAAAAAGTCAGAGTTTCAGGGAAATTTCCTTAAAAGTGGTGAAAGCTTGTAAAAGTTGGCAGTAGAGGCATGACAGTGTGTGGGATGGGGAGGGGAGGAGGGTGCAGTACAGCAGAAAATTGAAGGTGGTGGTGATTTTCAAATCAAATCACTATCAGGATGTGCTCTGATGGTCGCAGAGATGCACATGCTAACCACATGTCTCCTCTAAATACAGCAATTATCCTTTTAAGACTTTTTGTAAATGCTAATCTTCTAATTTTTTATCAACACGTCTTGTGCAACATGATTCACTCAACACACAGCTAAGTAAAAACAGAAAATATGCAAAAGAAAAGTCAGAAAAAATGCATGCGTTTGAGGTGAAAACGTCCTTATACCTAGGTGCGCCTCATATCCCAGAAAAGGGGATAAGGAAAAAAGGAAAAAGGGAAAAAGGAAAAAGGAAAGGACAGGATAAAAAGGAGAAGCTCTAGATTGGAAGTTGGGAACTACTGATTTCAATGACTCTCTCAACAAACCAATTATTTTTGAGAGTATAAAGAGGGACAAGATCAGCATTCCGATTGAGACATATAAACCTACTGCGTACCGCATGTATTTGCGCGCATCGCGATTTCTGGCGCGCTGAGTATAAAAACATAAGATTTTTATCTTATACATATAACATAAAAATATTGTATACACATCGTATCATGCATCACTTTTATATGTAAACGTATGCTAAACGGGATTCAATATTGTTACGTGATAAAAGTGTAAAGCCGAAAAATGCGAAACTAGCCAAAAAACTTTAAAATTAAAACTTAAATTAAAATAAAATTAAGAAGATTCGAAAAAGTGACGCAATATATTTTAAAAGCTGTTCACTCACACCATTTTACAATTTTTCAGTCGTGTACTAAGCAGGATTTCGGTTTTAATGGTAAAGGAGAGTTAATTAAAAAATGTAATAGTTGAGGTATTACTCGAAAAATGCCAGCAACTTAGCTATTTCAATTCGCGCCAATTTCCCCACATATATTTTGTTCAGACGACTTCAGGATATTACACAACACTTATTCAATCACTTTAACAACGCTAAATGAGTTCAAATGAAAAGAGTGCTTACCATGTGCAGCACGCGGTACGCAATGGGTCAAAGTGGTAAGTTCCAAAAGTATGCTCCAGAAGGCATACAGCTTCCACCACACCTCTACTGTTTGTCACTTCTGGCATCTAAGCGGATTTTGGGATCATCCTCTTATTGAACGAGCGGTTTTGAAACGATTACTTCACAATGATGGGAATTTTGGCAAAAAAATCTATGCAAAACGGTAGCTTTTGATGAGTTCACAATCGATGGTTATTATCGCCGCGCGACCTCGCATGTCAAAACTTTTCAAAGGATTTCCGGTCGAAATGGATTATCGCTGAAGAATAGTGACGAGCAAAAACTAACGCCATGACGCCTAAACTGCAAGACTGAGTACGTGCTTCCCAAGACCGAAAGCGCCACCATCAAGCGGGAATAGTCAAAATGATTTCGCGATAAGCAAAAACCCTTTGGGGGCGAAAACGTTCACAAGATAGCGAATCAAATTCGGCGGCGCATGATAACAATTCAACCCGATAAGGTCTTGTTACTCAGCAGGTTAAGCGTTATGATCCCCTTTGAGGAAACTCTTGATGCATGGTAAAGAGCTCTATTGACCTTTCAAGCGTCCGCTTTAGTGGAGGGTGTCGCTTGCGCGGTTTGCATGGCGGCGCAGCTGCGCTTTTAGTGACATTGTATTTTTTTTTTTTTATTTTATTACATTACAATAAGAATTACAATTCACAATACAGCAATGACATTATAATTTAGTGACATTTCCGATTAGGTACAACTGCCCATATTAGTTTCCTAACATAATGCAGGCTTACGAACGACCCAAGTCAAAAGATCCCATCAGAAAAGCAAGATTGAAATGGAGTACACAGCCACGCCCAGACATTTCATATTGATATAATGTCTATCGTGACCCACGAGTGTTAACAATTCCCCAAAGAAGAAAAAAGCGGAAGTCATCCTTAAGAACACCATAAACACTCCCTGACAGTCACACCGCCCTGCGGTCCCGTGACCCCTGGCCCTTAAATCTCTTCTCTGCATCTCACAGTAGTAAAACATCCAGTGCAAAGAAAAGAAAACGAAAAGCAACAAAAACACCGACGGAAAGCTCTTAACAAGAAGAAATTTTTGAAAACTCTGCGTACGAATTCAGGAGTACGGTACCGTGCATGTTTCAGTGAGTCAAGCTTTTGCACCCAAAAATTGTACCACTGGTGATTTTTACGCCATTTTTTACATAGCGAGGTGGGTTCGTAAACGTATATGTGGTCTCTTAATGGGTTAAAATGAAAGTAAAGACAGCAGGATTACTCATGGGCACAAATGCGGTAGATCCAAGGCATTAAAAAGAAGATTATGTTCAAACAACGGTGTTCATAAAACTTTGCTGTGGAAAGGAAATGACGTCAAAGCACTCACATGACATGAATAAAATCGAAGAAGATCGGAAGTCACGATATCGGTACTGTATATGTCTGCGAACTTGTTCAGCTTAAAAACAAGATTGTTAGCCACTTTTATTCGACTGACGTTTCGGCATTGTCGCCTTCTTCAAAGCCAGTAAATTCAAAGATGAAAACCATTCGCCCACCAAACACTATAACGCCCTTTGAAACTCCCTGCATGTTGAGATAGTGTTTGGACCGATGGTTTTCTTAATGTCTTTCGACTTTCCAGAAGATAGCGACAACACCGAAAGGTCAGTCGAGTAGAAATGAGGGAAATAAAGGGGTCAAGCTTGATTTCGGACCAAACAAGTTTGCAGACCTATGCGGAAGGGAAAACATGCAAGAAGTAGAAAGCGTCGCTTTATAGAGAGCGACATAACATTTCAGTACCCTCAGGAAAGGGCTGTTGGTCTTTTGAGTCGGCTAGCGCTGTCCCCGAAGCCGGTGAGGGCCATACTCAACGACAAATAAAAATAAACATAAAGGTCTCCGCCTTTGTTGGGGTGCACTTTTTGAATGATTTGCGGAGGCCAGCCGTTGTTTTCAGCAGTTTTTTATTTTTATCCTCCCAGACGATTCCAGCACCAATTTACCTACCCGGAGAGTAGAGGGTTTGGGTGACCTGGGCAAGAGCTATCCGAGATGTGATCTGCGAACCACGCGTGTGGTAAAAGTGCCACTTCACTGTGTCACCACCGCATTCAACGACATAATAAAACTCAGAAATTTTTTATTCGGGGACGTGCGAAACACTGGGGCAATCTTAGGGCCTGTGAAAATTGCCTGGGTCATTATGTGACATAATTAAATTATTTGACAATGATTGAATTATTATTATTATTATTATTATTATTATTTATTATTATTATTATTATTATTATTAGACATAGTTATGTAGCAGATGCCTGTTAGCCCTGAGAGGGGTGAGGGTTTCTGTTCAACTCGGAAACAAATTTCATGGCAAAATGAAAATGCCAACGGGACCAGCAAATGTATGCGAATTTTTGGTTCAGTTCAAAACAGTTAGAATGTAGGCAGGAGGTTGCGTAATTCCGCCAGTGCTGCATTATACCAATAATCTTCCTCCAAATACCCCCCCCCCCAACAACCTGGAGTTGAATTATTGGAGAGGCTCTCTTGCTATTGCGACCGTATTTGCTCTTTGTTTTTGCTCAAAGAAATGAGAAAAACGAGTGGAATTTCGATTGGGCATCAAAAACGAGTTGTAAAGAAAAATGCACGCCGTTAAATGACACAGAATGGATGAAGATGGATGGAAATAGGGTGGCTGGAGTGACGGTTGAAGGCGGACCAGGTGTCTCTAGAATCGGTAAGTTCGGACCGAACAGATGGTAAAATGCGACAATGTATGGAGTGGACCGTTGGGTGACAGCCAAAAATTACGGCAGATGTTTACGCACCAGTAAGAGCGGCCAGTGATACTAATCTGGTCAACTCTTGTCTGCTGGTTGTATATCACGAAGGGGCGTGGGGTGAGGACATTCGCGACACTGAATTTATTGCAATCAGATTATATTTCTCCTGTAGAATAACCACGTAAAATGACCCTATATAATTCCAGACTCCACCTGATTAATTCAGAACATCAAGCTGCGGCCAAGATCGGCTCGGTGGGGCATTTTGCCAACTCCCACCGATCACTGCCGACATTTCTGTGCAGAGGCTGTGAGCTTTTGCTAAAGCCATGCAACAAGCTTCATTTACAGCTGATTAAAATCTACAGCTCTCACCACGCGGTGCAGTCGAGGAAACTAGCAGAACAACTTAGCGGATTGCGACCCTCCCCCCTCCTCCTCTCTTCCTCAAGTCCGAACAGCGCCACAAATACACATTATTCTTGGACGCTCGTTTCCGTGGCAGCAATAAACCGACAGATGGCGCCACAACCCTTTCGGCAGGCACTTTTTGGGATAGCCTCGCGCAGGCACATCGCTGTTTTCTTTTGAATGTGGGTTGCGACGCGGATGCTTGTCAGCAGGTCCCTGACGAATTTGAGTTTTTTGTAAATGCCTCACTCCTTTTTTGGCGCAAAGTGCATCGAAGTTGCTTTAAGAATGTCATGCAAATTTTTGAGTCTTTTCATAGAGATTTGGGATCAGTACAGAGGTCAAAAAAGTTTACAAGAAATCAGAGCGGAAAACCGGTAGCAAAATGATTCCTTGGCTTCAGAAATAATGAGTGTCGGCCGGGAGAAAAATACGCCTCCATCATCCGTTGAAACATGGAGAGCGGCGTGAGCTGCGTTGACTTCATTTGATCGTGATGCCGCGCTGCACATCCGCGTAGATTTTATGCTGCGCTTGAGCACCTATTAAAACATGGTCTTCTGTCAGGCGGTAAGACATTATGGAAAATGTCTCTCAAATGGGAAATATCCGCGAAATGTGCATTCCTATCGCGATGTCCCGAATGAAGTGGTTCAGCCACGCCCTTTCCTTACTTGCGTGAACAATAGCGACCTCATCAACAAAATTGACGGCTAATAATACAAAATTAATGAATTCATTATTTCATACTGGTAACTGCTGTTTAGCGCCGCAGTCGTGCTCCGAAAGTTCATCACAAAAATGCAGCGCTCTATGTAAGAATCTTGACTTCAGGCGCCACTCGAACACCAGAAAGCGTGACGTGTAGTAGGTTCGATTCCCGCCCGTGGAAAAGACTTTTGCCCACATCTCAGCATCCTTGAGAGCATTCCAAATAATTAAAATTTTTTAAATAATAAGGTTGCTGACCTCACACTGCTCATGCTCATGCTCCAATGATGTTTTCCACTACAATTGCCAAAAAAGAATAAAAGTACCCTCATCGCCCTCTGATCTTTACTCATAATTTCTTGGCTAGTTTCATGTCACGGAATCCGAGAAAGAGTTAAGGGGAACTATCCCACCTGAAAGGTAGCAATTATCGTGAAAATCGTTGTCCCTTGGCCGATAGCTGCTAACCCGTACATAAGGATTGCTACTATTTAAGATGAAGGTGCGGTGAAAATATTGACAGTCAAAGTAACGTTAACGGAGCGAAAGACCTGATAACGGAAAGTTTGAATGGGCAGACGTGCACCCGTACGACCACGCTGGTTGCATCAGTCAACCTCCAAATGTGTATTGGTGGGAAGATGACAGTTTATGGTTTCGAACGCCTCCAATCGCCTTTTCAGGGACTATGTTACCACCGCCGCTTTCTTTTATTACACCAGTTTTCAGGTCATATCCTAATAATAATCACTGTCTCTGAAAAGCACGAGGGAAAGAACCTTATAAATAGCAAATAAATTCCCACTTTGCCGAGTTGGTAAAGACGTTCCCGCTGGTCAGCTGCATTCCATGAACAAGGCGGAAGATGGCGCGGTGCATGCATACGATCTCGATGCTGAGCAGAAAACAAAAAGCCTGGTGTGGGGCTTTGTAAAGCTTTAGTTCTGTTTTAAATTACTGAACAAACATGATTCAGTAACTGAAAAAGAGTAGATAAGTAAAAGTCCATGATTCAGCTGAAAGTCTCAAAGTAAGCCCTCAGGGACTATGCAACCATGGACATCATACGGTTCCACGAATCCATTGCGGCACTACGTTAGTTCGGGGAGGGCAGAAAGAGACGCGGCAACGCGGTTTTGCTGCTTTTGTGATCATACATGCCATGGGCGACGTTCGTATTAGCGAAAAGCGAACTCTGGTTGTCCCTCTTCGCTAACCCGATCGTCGGCCTAGAGAGGGTCCCCTTATCATTCGCTTTTGAGCTGCGAAAACGGCGCCGCTGCTACCACTGAGGACTAAGCTACTTGCTAGCGGAAAAAGAGCAACCTCAAGTCTAATCGCGTAACGTGCCTTTAAGTCTTCAAACGAACCAGACTGCTGCGATGCTGGAAAACTCGGTTTCCCGAGTGGCTTGCAGTTTTCCCCAGCAACCTCACAACTAGAGAATTTTCCATCAGAACTCCCGGGAAAGCAGATTCGTTCCCACTATGTGAGAGCACCTGCGCATTCCGTCCCGCGCCCTCTTACAGTCTTGTTCCGGCCGGGTTTGGCTCGCTGCCAGGTACTTCCACAATTTTTTGAGCGGGCAATAACTGGTGGAAAACGAATGGTACGAACGACATGATGCAGTGTTGTCGCTCGCCGAAAGAAAAAAAAAAAGGAAAAAATGAGGCACGTGGCGTCGGCCACCACCGCAGGTGACACGTCTTCAATCAAGCGACACAGCGAAGACCTAGGAATCGGAGCTCTCTATTGAAAAGATATCTGGATCACAGGGGCTCTTGTGAAAAAGTTTTCATAAAGCAAATGGGTAAAATGGGGAGTTAAGTGCAAAGTAAACCAAGTGACTACTCCCTAGTTGTTAGCTGCTCCATCTGTCGTTTTCGTTTGACCTGCTCTTCTCCTCGTTGCGTCTTGTCCTGGTCTCATTGCTGGGATTTCCCACAACGAATCTCCGGCCTCTCCAGCTGAATCCGAGGCGATTTTGAGAGGGCGTTTTTTAGGTTTCTCCAGTTTTCTGGCTTCCTCCATTTTTTTTTCTCAACAGCAAGTCAGCTAGCAGATTCATTTCAATTTTTAAACCCCTCTATCTACGATCTTTTCCAGGGCGTCCTTGGGAAATCTGGCTGAGAGTGAAGCGCACGACCGTAATCAATTCACGGAATTCTTCCATTCTGCTTGTTGACCGGGAACAAAAGTGGCGTAGAATACACAATGCGGCAAGACGATTTTCTTGCTGAAGTGCATCGCGAGAATACACCAATGAATCAGCCCTTATCGCTACGAAATTGAGCATCATTGCGTTCACGCCAAGACAATATCTTTCACCAGTAGTAGTCAGGGGCTTAATTTCAATGCAGTCATGGAAAGAGGAAGTTGATAGTCCTCTGAACTGTTCTGAAGTGTAAACTTGAGGAAGGCGTACAGGAAAAATGAGCAGAATAGTGAACACATTATAAAACATCCCACAATAAGAGGGCTCTGTCTGCGTTGAGAAAAAGTTGCGATTGATTCATTGATTGAACGGCTGTAAATTATGCTATGAATCCGCCACATGAAACAGTGCCAACATAAAAATGTGGGAAAATTGATGACGAAAACAGCACGAGAACTGAGGTGAACTAGTGTACGTGAGCCGTGGAGCACCAAAACATACGATTTCAATAGAATTAACACCAACTTTCGTGCAGTCGAGACTTGAAGTAGGACAGATTAAGACGCTTCTCCAATCAGAAGGGGTATTTCGGTGCAGGACACTCAAGAGATTCAAATCACGACAAACATTTCCATCCATCATAAGGAAGGAGGTGGGACGACGCGAAGAAGCGATGATGAGCTAGGTACAGTTTTATTCCTTGCGGGTGAAGGGGCGTGTCAGAGAGGCAAGGTTTGGCTCGCCGCCAGCCAGCTCTTCATCAGTTGTTGAAGCGAGTAAGCGAAACAATTGGTGGAAAACGACTGGTACTAATGATATGATACAGTGCTGTAGCTGTCGAAAGAAAAAAAGGAAACCAAACGAGTTGGCGCCGCTCCAAACCCATTGCCCAAGCACACCCCCATCATCCGCAGAGAATAAGGCTGCAAGGGAATACCTTACCGGAGGCTACAAGAGCGGGAGAGCGTTGGAAGAGATCTCCGAGAGGATGAGCAGCTTCTGCCCCACCATCTCGGTGGCCAGATAAGTTTTTTGAGAAGAACGAGCAGTATTGTATTTGACGAAAAAAATCACAGATAAGGAGGATTAGTCCAACTGCCTCTGGTGCAAATCTGGGATTGCTTGAGTGGGCATGAGACCAGGTGGAAAGGAGTTCCGGGGTGGACGGACCACTTTTTCGTGCAAAAACTGAGTTTTCTATAAAGAAGATCCCAGTTTTGCATGAGGAGTCTCTTAAGTACCCCACCCACTCTGCCTGTGGTGCCGACTTGCCTCCAGAAGCCTTTCTGGGCCAGTCAAGCAAAAGCAGCAACATGCGACGCTAGGAACCGAGATGAAATTAGGAAAGAAAATCACTGAGAGCGAAAATTCATCGAGTATGTTGACAAATCAAACAAATGAAAATTATTGAGGGGTCAAAAGCGAACAGGTGGCCCAGCTTCCGTTTCACACGGGTCCTTAGACGGAAGCCAGCAAAAGCATAGCCTCATCAGCAAGACACTGGTAGATCCACTATTCAGTTTCAGAAAGAAGGAGCAAACTTTAAACTTCGATTACGGGTGATTGGTCAACGGCAAGGTCAGATATTTATATGTCAGAAACTGAACCATTGTTCAACAGAAAAAAATTGAGGCAAATAGAACGGAATCACATGAAATTTTAACAAAAACATGAAGAGGTCATGTCCCGAACGGCCTTAGCAGCGCCTACCAGCGCAATAAATGAACCATTTAGGCGCTTCAGTGGTGACACACACAGCGCTACGGGACGCAGCGCTACGCAATGCATAGCGTTAGCCATTTGTTGAACTGACGTCTGGCGGTGGCGGGCGATGAGAACAATGTGTAGAGGCCGCGAATCATCCGCCAACCAACACAACACGACCCTGCCAGCCGTACATCGTCGCCACGAACTACACATCCGGATAAGAAAATTGCGGTCCCGACAGCTGAAATACTATCGCTAAACAAAACGTTCCGTTCGTGCAAGAGCTCTCTCGAAGTGATGAGGGATAAGAAATACTAAGCACTTGTCGGCCCATTTCGCTCGACCAACAAAATGACACTGCACGAATCTGAAAATCTCAGACATCGCTTTAAAAGCGATTTTTTTCTCTCGAATACAGAATCAGTCCTATTAGTTATGAGAAACTGTAGGTTTTCAAGACTTTTTTCAACATGCGAGGATATTTGGTAAAGCCCTGTAGATGCCTTTATAAGGCCTCAACACCGCTAAAAAATAGAACCACTTACATGTGCCCCGATTTTTTGAATGTCTGACGACGTTGCTCGAGGACGTGGAGAAGCAAATGGGCGCAGTTTGGCGACGAGGGGGGGGGGGTCATTTTGCACTTTCCTAGTTTCACTATTTACGGTTTACAGGCCTCACTCTGGTAAAACCTCTGTGAACTCTTGTTAAACTGGAGCAAGCTCGTCGAGTCATTATGGTAAAACCTGGTAACTCAAGAAAAGGTTTCTAGAACGTCGATGGGAAGTATCGAAGATGCAACTGCCCCCCGCTGAACTGCTCCAGCGATTGTAAGAGAGGGGGATGGAGCTTCTCCTCCGAACTCAAATCGGGAAGGAGCAAAAGGTTCTGCATTTCGTAAGAAGCGTTCCACTGATAGCTGCTTCCTTGCTGGTTGCGGATGTTGAGGCGTGTCAAGGAGGGATGGGCTTGGCGCGGTGCCAGCCCGTTTCTAGGGATAGGTAGATAGGCACATCTCTCATAGAGAGGGATCTTCATCGTCCCTACCGTTTTTTGGTGTTGCAACATGTATACTTTACCTCGACTATTTCTGAGAAACTGCTTATAAAAGGAGGTGAGGAGGAAGCGAAGTTGGATTCAAGGGAGAAGAGGTCTTACTCGAGGCGACAGCAATGTCTTTCATCGCCATGACATCCTGTACTCACTATCCTGTGCGCACAGGCTTGGTCGTTGCAGATGATGGGATGGTAGGAAAGCGGTTTTGGCGCGGCGCCAGCCCGCTTCTTCTATTCATTTGGAAACCTACAGGACTGATTCCATATCGTTCGTAATAGCCGTTTCCCACGGTGGTCGTCACTTTACCTCCTTAACAAACTTTTAAGAACGGGGGGACATGACCCTTCATCCGCATGAGAACAACCATGAGCCACGCATCGCCTTTTGGCACTGTCCCATCCTTCCACTTATTGTACTGATTTTATTTTTACGATCTTACAAAGAAAACGAATCATTAATGCCCAACAGGTTAAGTAGGGTTCACAGGCCTTTCAAAATAGCTCGTGTGTGTTAACAGAGTTTTGAAAAAAAGCTTAACGTAGCGCGACTCGGTGCAGGACCCTCTTCTTGAGTCAGCACTCTCGGAAAGTGAGAAGTTAGTCAGTACTTTACTCTTATGTGGAGGATAAAGTGAAAGGAAATCAGGTGCTAGTAGTCATGGGGGTGCACACCTGCAAGCGCTTATCAGCATACCAAATCCTGCAAACTGTGTACATGTGAATAATTGTCAACACGATTCAACACCCCCGTAGGCCTGCTTATCACCTTCAAGCGCCATGTAATTTCCTGTCAAACTTGTAAAATGACTGGCCGAGGTTGGGAAAAAATCCAGAAAAGGAGTTCCAAAGACGCTAGCACCGTCTCGTCAAACTGGATAACAGGGGTTTACAGCGTATTTGACAAAAATTAGCAGGACTTGCAAGTGAGATACGATATGAAGAGGAAAAGAAAAAAAAAACACAAACAAAATTAAAAACAGCGAAAGAATGTTTTGTGACCCTCCCCAAGGGTCATTAGCGTGAAAATAGAGAGGTCATTAGCTTTGCTGATAGTTGTGCATGAGACAAAGTAGAAGGTTTCGTCTAATAAGAGCAAAAAAATGTTCCATGAAAGGAACGCCTTTAATTGGGACAAGCCTCGCTGAAACCCCAGTGTTCCTAAAGTTCCAGAAGAAGAGCTCTCGGGAGAGCTATTCCTCTTTAGCCAGAGCCAATCCCGCGGACCAGCCCTGCAGACCTCTTGATTTAAACAAAGATGTTAGGCAGCTGGACAAGCGTTTTTTGCAGAAACAGCAGCAGATATCAAGAGACCCACTCTTGCAATTGTCCATCAAGAGCAAAGATTGGAACCCAACTACTATAGCACAGTGAACGTGCATTCGTCGTAATATTTCCAGCCTCATCACTCAACTAACAGCGGGAACAAAGGGGCTGACGATGGCTGTTCAGCGTTTTTCTAACGGTTGTACATTGTGAACCCACTCACTCACATACGACATTTGTTCTCCCCTCTTGCTCCTCCCCCAATCAGCACTGACCTTTGCCGGCCGAGGGAGGCGATACGAGCACAAATTGCCCCGTGCCAGTGCTAAACAAAAGCTCAGATGTCCCATCGACGAAAAGACCATCATTAAGCCGCACTCGACGCCCGTCATCTCGACCAAGCTACCTAAAAAATGCCACAACGCCCGACTGTCACCACATAACTTCAAACCCTATACAACTCTCAAATCTACTGCAGTAGGATCCGCACCGTGTTCCCATGGAAGCACTTTTAGTGAATTCTTGCGAAGAGAGCCCTTCACCGTTATGAATCAGCACGCTAACCGGTAAGTACAATCGTAATCAAGGCATGTGATTTTGCTACCGAACCAATTTTCTTGAAAAAAAAGTGGGATGGCAAATTGAACATCGGAATTCTCCGCAAGATTTCCGCCAGTTCTGCCCAAAGTAAGAGCGTATACTTACAGCAGTGAACACAATGAAGAGTACAATTGCGTTTGCGAGCGACAAACCATTAATTTCCGCTGCTTTATATTCCAGAAAAATCCCGAGCTTACTGATTACAGTCAGGTTCACTGTCGATAATTACCTCCCACAAGGATGTACAGGACCCTGACTTCTTGGATGAACATGACAAGCACGAACAATATGCTGGAAACCGCCTAGATCTACTCGCTGTGAAGCTGGATTGCTCAAGAGCACATAACGTGATTTGTGGACAACAGTTCCCAGATATAAAAGTTAAAGTGATAATTGATTTATCAAAGGATGAAAAACCATGCGAGCCACCTTGAAATTAACTTTGATGACACCTCAAGTTGCAGTTGGTTGAGTACAGAGCACACAAAGAAGCGGGCGGCGAAGAAACACTGTGCGCTGGGGCGAGAGAACAGACAACGCGAGTGAGAACCACAACGCCGCACTCACCACAAAGGTGTAGGGAACCGAGAGCAATGCCACGCACTTGTTGAACATTTTGACTTAAAAGGAGTGGGGCTTCTGGTAATCGCAGGCTCGCACCTCCGTTACTGGGAACGTTCGAGTTGTGGTAGAGGGGGGGGACCGTATCTGGCTAAGGACTCCTCAAAAGATACAACAAAGTTAAACACAGAAAGCAAATGAAACAAGTACTTCCGGAATTCCTCAACTTCTATCAAGAATCGAGAGAAACGGTGGTGTAGTGAAAAGTGGCGTCGCGTAACACGAACATGGTACGAGGCTCCAAACCAGGAGAGAAGTTCGCCCAACCCAAGCGAGCTTTGAAGCCTTCTGGAGGTAAGTAATTAGAATCAAGGTTCTTTTTCACCATATGTGATCGGTTACCAATCCATGAAGAATAGAACATTGGTGAAAACGCTGTGGAGGGAGGGTGGTGGGGTATGTGACAAGAGAATCGTAATTCGTCGCGCCCGCGCTCAGAAAACGCCGCGCCCATCGACGCGCGCGGCGGAGCGGCAAATTACGATTTTCTTGCCCTTCTAGGGTGGTGTTCCATCTCTCAAAACCGCTTCGACTGACACAGCCAATATCACCTGTAGATTGAAAGGATGTGCCCAAATTGTGCCTAGAAGCTGGGTGCATAGAGCATCTCAAAAGGAAAACGAACAGTAGTGGATACTCCCAGCTCTTATTAACTAGTAGAACCCATAGCTATTTACACTATACTCCTAGATAAGAGAATTCCCAGTAATAGTATGAAACAACGGAAATTCTTGGGGAAACAGAAAAGAAAGAAAGGAACTGTTCACTCATTCGCTCTTGCTGCAACCCACTTATATCTTTCGAGTTCCGAAGGAAAGACATCTGTCACAATGATCATATGTTGGCGTCAGACTATACTTTTACAGCGAAACGTAAGTAAGATGAATGCAATACAAAGCTTCTCGAAGAATCCCCTTCACGTAAGTAAATAAGCAAATAAGTAGGTAAGTAAGTAAGTAAGAGAAGAAGACGGAGAAGGAATTATATATAAACATTTAACAGTTGACCTCTCTTACTCATAAAACGACATGCTGATAAGAAATGACACTCAGAGAGGCTGTAAAGAGGCAGTTTGCAGAACAGTACATCTAATGGACTTTGCTAAAAACATGTCACAGCCGAACAGTGCCGACGTATGAAGGGTTTTCAGTAATTACTCCAGTAATTCCTTTGTTTGAATGACAGGAAAAACTCGATTGCAGTAAAATCGCTGTGAAAGAGGCAATGTACCAGTAGAATGTTCAGTAGCTTACTGATGAGCAAGAAAAACCAATGAGTAGCTTGACTGAACTTGAACCAGGCTATGCAGCAGGTAGCGGCCGTGAGCCTTTACTTTGGCCTGATCATTTCTTGCTTTTGTTTTCACCTTCAATATTTTGCAATCACTCATTCCGAAGGAAGAGGCCACAGGTCGAGGTCGGGGAATTGTCACTCGAACATCGAAAGGGGTTACCGTACATTTGGGCGTGAATGGATGAGCAAGGAGTCAAGATGTGACCTTCTAGGGAACTCATCTTTGAGAAAAAATAATAAAATAAAAAATGACGCTACTCCTTGAAGTGAGGGCTTGAAAGGAGTCCAAAAGAGATAGTTTCGGCAAAAAGAAAAGGAGTATTGTAATAAACGCAAGAATTATCGATCTATGATCGTGCACGATAAGACGACGCAATGTGCTTATCACGATAGCGACAACAAAACCGGCACAACAGATCGATAATGTAATTAGATCGAACACTTATAAGATGTGAAAGCAAGAGCCAGTAGCAGTTTTAAGTATGACTCAGGAATAAGCGGCTAAAACGCCCCTGGCGGCGTGCCAAATCGCGTAGATCGAAGCTACGCGCAGCCTTTCTTCAAGCGGAGACTGAGTACAGGAGACGTCATGACGATGAGTGGAACCGGTTATTCGTCATGATACTCATCATCGCCCTGAATAAGACCGCTTCATACCATAGCCCAACTCCAGCTTCCTCTTCTTACCTGTGATTGCCCGAAATAAATATTCGATAGCAGGTGTGGTATACATGTTACCTTAGCAAAAACGGTGGAGATCTTCAACCTGTGAGAGACTATGAGAGAATCAGGGCAAATCATTGTTGGGAAGTCCCCAACAGGTGGTCGTATTTGGCCGCTGGAAGCAGGGATCGTTTATTTTTTTTTTGTTTCAATGACGTTGTAAAGGGAGGAAGGTCGTGTTTGGCTCCTGACTTTCTGATAGAGGTTGCTGACTTTTCGCGGTTTTCCTGTTGCATGCGTACTTCTAAATACCCCCCCCCAGCTCGATGAGGAGGAAACCAGGGAGAGGGGACGTACCAACTCGCTTAGTCTCACGAACTTGGCCCAAATCACCATTCAATGATATGATCTGGAGAGAATCCCTATTCTTTCCCGGAGATCCTTACAACCATCAGAGTGTTGCGAACCAGCAACACAGACAAGAGCCCCCCCCTCAGCTCTCAACCCGGTTTCAGGATATCTGTCCACTGCAGAGCCTTCCTCCCTCTTCCTTTTTCTTCCTCCTCTCTTCTTTTTATCCCTCCTTCTCTCTCCCTTCTTCCTTATTTTCCTCCCCTCAATTTCTTCGAAATGCTCTGTCGGAGGACGCTATGAGAAAATACCTCTGCCTGTCAGCGGGAGAACATACGGTTTACAGAATCTCTGTAACCGTTCCAAGCCCGCGTTGAGGGTCCTTCCCCGTGCTTACACGACTGCAAGTTTTTTTATGGTCCTACAGCGAAAGCCTACCGCGCAAGCACAAGATGAAAGCGACTACCAAAGAACCAAATGGCGCAAAAGCGTTACGGGGCTATTGAAACTTTTGGTGGTGGTCCTGCTGCGAAGGCCAGAGCGCAGAGAAATAAAGAACTGCGATTGCCAAGGCATCGAGAGGTACAAAAAACATGTCGCGAGCCAGGAGATGAGTTTTTTTCGAAGGGAGGGATACCGGGGTGGATGAGCCACTTAGTATGCGTGAAAAGTTGGAATGTGAAAGGTCAGAGTGGCCATAAATCGCCATGCAGGCAAGAGAGCAGAGGGAGATGAGAAAAACAGAAAATT
>MU931397.1:0-13305 GCA_036418165.1 Cooperia oncophora
GAATAACGGATTATGCATCTAGAGAGGTGTGCCCACTTTACAACTCTACAACTGGGCTCAGCCTTGTGACGTTACCAAAATCATGTCCTGCAAACAGTGGTAAGATGAGCAGACGTGAGGCGGCTTAACCACAGTGGAGTAGTGCCCCTCCTGAGGCACACAGTTTCTCTCAATAAAGTCATGGTCAAAAAACTGCGAAGCCTTTGACTTAGAAAGCTTGTCCGAAAGTTTCTTTTATTCCAGGTAACGAGGTTCCAACGGATGTTCATGAGGGAACATGCCGTCAAAGAAGGTATCAAAGGAAATCCGCTTCCACCGCAGTTTTTCTACAACGAGGAATATTTAGGTGTAAGTTGTGCTTAACAAAATCATGGCATGTTTCGCGATGATCACATGGGCAGGGAAATGAGCAAAAACTCAACAAACTTACATTTACTGTCTCTTCTTAATTGGCTCGCCTCTCAAGTTTAACGGCGCACTGATGAAGAGTACAACGGTTATGGGTTGCCGCTCATTTTTCCACCCATCTGCTTATGGCGAAATATGTTTTTCAAGCTTCTGAGGACTTCTTGACAATTTGTATTGAAAATCTATTTCGTTCAGAATTTTGTCGATTTTGAAGAGGCCGTTGAGGATGACCGTATCCACGAATTCCTTCGGCTGACGCCGCCTAAGGTGAGCTCTGAAGTTCTGAAATCGGTGTTAATTCTATTACTAACTGGAATCTCCTCAAAGCAACAAGACCCTATTAATAGCATCTGTCTTCGAAACTTGAAGCATGCCTGCTGCCACATTTCAGCGCGTGCCATTGGCGCTCGTGTATTGGACGGATATCGATTTTGCGCGCACGTGATCGATACTGAACAAATACGCAGGCGTCGGTGAGCCGGTCAGAAATGTGACACTGTATCACTGGTATGCAGTGAGATAAGAGTTTGAATTGAAACCAACTAAAGCAATCCTATCTGTTCCCGTAACAGCTCGCTGTGTGCTATTTGGTTTGACTTATAATAAGAAGCAATAAATGCGTTGAGGAGGTAGATACAGTCCCTGGCTATGGGGTAGAAGAGGGAGCCCCGAGCGCGGCAGAAATGCGCGACAGTCAGAACGAGACATGCAGCTTTAACATGGATGACAACGCCAAGCAGACATGGAGAGACAGAACTCGCCCGAAAAAAATGGAGAGGAGGGATAAGTGCACCCAGAATCCCCATCGCCCATTTTTGTTGCGGGCGCCGGGTGTTGGGTGGTGTTGATGGGCACTAGGGCCCACCCACGCTACAGTTCCTAGAGGAGAGCTTCACTTCGTTGAGGCTGGCCGATGTCCGCAAGGTGAGCGCAGGGAGACGCCGAGCTGAACGCGCGCCAAGATCCACGCCCATTCAAGAATGGTAAGCCCCAAACTGAGTTATGGCAAAATCCCCCGTTTTTCTATCAGTCACGCACTTCATTTTCGTGGCTGCTGCTCCGCTTCCCTAGGCGAAAAAACCAACTCTCCCATTACTTGAAGCTTTGCAGGAGGCCATTCTTGAATGGAATTGCGTTCAAGGAGATTAGTCTTTTGAACCCGGCTGTTTGAGGAAGAGTAAACTGCTCTGAGGGCACAGATTTAGTGCCTTCGATAATGCTTACTTCGTGGAGGGTGGCGATATTCACGAATGTTGGTATGCCAGGCCTTAATCGCCCATGGCTTGTCTGGCGTTGTTCAGAGGAGGGCGGGACAAGTGAGATGCGGAGAGCTAAGAGCAGCAATGCCCGCCCATAATGGAGCGTAGGCCAGTAAGGAGGCGCTGTTGTAGGCTCAATCACCCACGATGATATATGATAGGCGGGCACTGTGAATTAGATTGTGCTTTGGGCTTCTAAACATAGTGAACAACTTTTGCGGCGTGACCTCCAGGAGTTTTCACACGTTGTTACAGATTTCTAACCCTTGAAGTGGATGAGTAGCTCTTCGCTGGCCCAGTGGCCCATCTAGAAAGCATCAAAACCGCCAACAATTAGACTGGGGCAGTTTTGTAAGTTCATGGGTATGGGACCCAACGGTAATTACCTGACTTTCGGAGCGCGCTGCCCTCACAGCCTTCCTCCGAGGAATTACCAGGGAATGGGGAAAAGTGTGGAAACAAAAACACATGTAAGACTGCAACCAGCGGTGTACTCTGCGCTTGTTCTTCTGCGCACACGGATGGGAAAAAGGCAGTTAACATAAGAACGCATGGTCTCAGAAAGAATATGAGATGATTCGATTAAACTGTAACAGTTTTTTTTCTAACCTGTTTGGTGTGTTTTCCTATACTTACATACTTATCCAGTGCAAAGAAAACGCTGAAGACAAGGAGAATCACGTCGACAAGGGTGAGCTGTTATTGTTATGTCATGCCAGATTATATCAAAACTCCACTCCATATCCGGGAGACTGAGAGGGCGTGGCTGCCAACTTCATTTGAACTGTAAAACGGAATGCATCCTTCGTGAGATGTTTTCTTCTGAGCAAATTCAGATGTGTCACACATATCGATAAAGATCATGGTTGTCACGGCAATATCTCAACCGAAAGCGCTCCCCCTTTATAGGATCGTACTCAGCCACGCCCTCCCCCCTTCCGAGGTATGAGGTGTATGCATGTCGCTAACACTGTTGCTATTGCTCATTAATGTGTATTCTGTTGCATGTGTTAGTTGATCTACAGGTGCCATGTACCCTTTAGAACCCACTTTTTGTAGTATGGGTCAGAGCCTGAATTCCGCTGGAAGTGCGTTCTTGCTAATTAATAAACTCGAACTTGCAGGTTCTTGCAATATTTCAATAGGAAGAGTCGGAGAAAACGCCTGGCTCCTATGCTGGAGGCGTCTGTATGCTGCAGGAGCCCAGCACGGGTGTCAGGCGTTTTCGCCTAACTTTACACCAGCATTCAGGGGGAGAAACCGCTTCTGAGAACAAATTCCGAACAAATTCACCGAAGATGACGAATTTTTTCAGAAATTTAGTCAACTTACGAAGTGTGACGTCATAAAAGGTGTATGGTGCCGACCTTTACTTCATTGATCAGTAGCTATGTGGTGCTAAAGATACTCAATCTGGCCAAAGATCGTTCGTCAAAATTTCCAGATTTGTGCGATTACCGTAGAGACTAACTGAGCTCCACCCTGCTCAGCAGTTTGGTCAAGGTCCAGAGTTCCAAACAATTGACTCTAAGACTCCAAAGTGTCGAACGCCATTCAGAGATTTCCACGAGATGTAGCTCGAATGGCTTCCGGTACTTCGTAGTCTCAAAGGGCTTTCAGCTTTTTGCAGTAAGAAAATTGCAGAAAATTGACGTAGTCCATGATTTTGGGGGCAATCAACCAGGGATTTTGCGGGTTATTGTGATTTTGAATCTATAAACCCGCAATTTTTATCGCTAGAAGGGAAGCAGGACAACTTCTTCACCTGTCAGCTTCATCTGAAACCCAATTACTTTCACACGAAAAAAAGCATATTGACAGATTTTTCGGAACGAATAGTTGCACTCCATCTTTGCGCTCTTATCAGGGGCTATCAAATAGAGCGTTTTCATAATCAGCTGTATTATTGCCTAGAACAGTCGTACTATAGCGCTAGGTTGTTCCTCAACGATGAATAAATGGGATTTTCAGGCAAGTTCAGCCGTACAATGTACAACCTCCCATTCAGAACTGCATAGACTTTCTCTCTAAATGCTCGCAATATCGGTACTGTATTCAAGGCAGTGGGAACGATGGCTCAGGCGGCCTAAGGCGTTTAGTCACCCCCTACTCAGCTCTCCCACCAACGACGTTGCCCGTAATCGCCTGTCCCATTGAGCCCACTGCCTTTAAGCTTACATTTTTGAAGTCTTAGTTCTAAGACTATTTAAGAGGCAGTGCTTTTGAAACAAGAACTACCAGGTAAATAGGGGAGACGGGCAAGAGTATCGTAAAATGCCGCTCCGCCGCGCGCGGCGATCTGCGCGACAATTTCTTTAACTCGTGTTACCTGTCGATTGGAGCACCGGACTTTATGTAGACCGCGTCATCCTAGACATTCATGACTATTTTCTGTTCTACAATGCCTGTTATCGTCATCTACGACCTGGAATCATCGCCATCTGTGAGCGTGACGTCGCACGCGACGCCCATCAGCGCGGCGAATTCACCATTCTCTTGTCACATACCCGGTAAATAGACTGAACAATTAAGCTCCATATTAGAGTACAAAGAAAATACGAAACAATAAAATAATCTATGGATAGACTGATGCTCTCTTTCCGCATGGCTACTGATCACCTACGTTTCTGCTTTACCTTCGCTTACATTATAAAGAATTGGAAATAGCGTTATTGTGTGGAGCAGCTCCTTCCATTCAAGGCGCAGCACATGGTGATCGTACGGCTGGACTTAGCCCCATCAGTAGGGCTTCCACATTGTGACGCTTCTCTTTTTCGTGACCGTGAAAGAGAGAAGCACACCACTGGGGAAGGGACGCTGGCAGGCCTGACTCCGCCCATTCGACCAGCATGGCTTACGGCTTTGTGTTGTCTTCCAACTAACCTGCTCAATTGGAGTTAGAAAGCACCGCTTGTTGGACATTGTCTCAGTCATTATGCAAACAATTAAGATCTAGAAATATTGTGTTTATTAACAAGTATTTTCAGGCATCAGAGCCGGAGGAGAGCAATGAAAATGAGAAAGATGTGAGTTTTTCTCTCTTTATTATTTCTCAAATAATTGAAGAGCTCAACAGCTTCGATCCTAAAACAGGCCTTCCACCAACACCTCTTTTCTCTTACTTAGCCCCCCATAACAGCAGAGTTGCTGTCCGCTTGACGGCCTCCTTTTGTTTGAGGATAACTGGAGAAACTTTGATGAGAAAAGGGGAAATTAACTGGATGTTGGGGATTAGCTAAAGACGCACTGTGGTTTGAACTGTACCAGAAGAGGAATGTTGAAATGAGGGCAGGTGAAGTGGGCGCGTGCGGGGGAGGCGTGGACTACTGAACATCCCCATAAAGACACGACATGGCATGTACCTGGTCTATTAGCAGGAATACTATTAATGTAAAAAAAAAAAAAAAAAAGTAGATGTTAAATTCCTTAGCTGGGACGCATCCCACATATTCAACATATGGAATATACCCTCGTCATCCGGGCAGTTGATTAGGGCGGTCGTCAACGGGCCGCAGCGCGTGCCAGGAACTATTTGCTTTTTCCAGGCTAATTTAGTCATTTTTTCCAACTTTTCACTGTTTTGGCTACTTTTCCCAGATTAGCAGCTCCTTATCTTCACAAGGTGGAAAAATGACTAAATTAGCCTGGAAAAGCAAATAGTTCCTGGCACGCGCTGCGGCCCGTTGAGCAAGACCGCGCCGTAATAACTGCCCGGGGCGATGAACGAGAATAGGTCCCAGTAAGTGAACGCAAGTTTGGCCTACAACAAGCGAACTGACCGCCGAATGTACCTAACTCATGCCTGGGACGTCCCCCTCGTATCGTGGGTCACTTGGCCGTTGTAGCGACGGGTTATCCGGGAGGAGAGGAGAGCTGGAAGAGTGAATCTGAGCGAGAGATGAATCTAGAAATCTGGCTAACTAGAACGCAGCGTCAAGAGGTGATGTAAAGCTTACCTGCCGAGAATGGGATTCAACTTGGAATATTTAACTTCTGGAACCGGTCCCTATGGAGCGCGCGCGCCCCAATGGTAAGGCTATCGCGCTTGTTACGCACTTCCCTCACCAATAAGTTATGTTAAAATATAACGAAAGCTTCTGGATGACCGGGGTTCGTTACCCCGTAACCCATAGTGCAAACGAGACGGAGCCTGCCCCTGTGGGCCGTTCAGTGATGAAGGCAACTATAACGCTGGGTCGAGACACGTTAACGAAGAAAGAATGGAAGCATAGCCGGGGTACGAGCGCGATGAAAAATGCAGGTGCCTAAGGGAGCGGGAGGAGAGAGAAGGTCCCATACAGTGAGAGACGGCCGTAGACCGATTAGCCGAGCAGGACATTTTATTTTTTTTTCTCTCGAAGCCGCTTTTCACGATGTGCAATGAGCTAATTTGACTCAGCTGTAAGTGACCCTGTTGAAGGGAAGAGATGGAAAACGAGAGCTCTGAATGTTCCTATTATCCATTAAGCTGCGCGCACCGAACCAATACATCCCCATCACCTCCTGTGATCGGAGAAAGGTTTCCTTTGAAAATCTGTCGCGTTCGGGCCTCAAGAGTCCCCCGGGTTGCGCCACGGACCGAACTCCAATTCGGGATTCTAATCGCATCAGAATGCGACATTCATCGTTTGCAAAGGCCAGTCGTCGTAAGTGTCAGTGTTTTTGACCTCCTGAATAAGTGTGGAACCATTTGCAGACGGAGAGGAATGAGAGGCTTAATGGAAGCGGTGTTGGGATTTGATCCGCGGATCATGTGAGGGCTAAACCGCTCCGTCTGACCTTCGCGACACTCATCCCCGTTAAGTTGTAATGAATCTGGCTGCTCTGGGGAAGAATAGAGGTATAAATCCTTAAAGAAATGACCCATTTTTGGCAAAGAGGACACGTCGTGAGTTGGGGATCCTTGGCGAGTGGAGTCGTAATTGAACGCTGGAGAGAGCGGGTTGTGTGTCATTTGCCTTCAAAAAAAAGTTTTGGTCACTGACTTTCCTCGGACTTTTATGCGCTACGATCTCTGCCCCCCCCCTCGCTCGACGGTAGTCTTTTTTCATTTTTTGGGGGGAAATAGGGAAAAATCCGAAAAAAAGTAGAAAATTGGAAAAGTTCAGGAAGATGGCCGCTAGGATGGAGGGATGCCACTACGAGGAAGAAACTTTGAGGGAGCCGCATTTTGCAAAATTTTCCCTCATCGGCATAACGTGCTCTAATTGAAAAGGATCCCCATGACTCGTACACCGCCAATCCCTACTGGTGAAAAGGGGATCGTTTTGCGCTAGTCACTTGATTTTGCCTCAATTTGTTACTTGAGGTACCCCATTAAGATGCGTATGGCCTTACCAGGATTTTAAAGAAATGACTGAATTGTATTTGAGTCAAGGAGTCTCATCTCACGCGTTTCTCCCTCAGAACAGCTGCGAGCCCCTTTTCACACCTACCGCAGTGGGCAACGTAAGCAACAAATTGCATATGTAGGAAACGTTCGCGGTGGCTAACCACCGCACTACACTTTCATTACACTTTCCTCGCCAAACCCACCAGAAATTGGCGTTGGGTACCTCCGGCTCAATAGGTAGAAAAGCCATAAAATAAAACGCAGTGAAGTGCTTGCCTCTCATCGATATTCTTTGGAATGCCCCATGCTTTTTGGATCTTTTCAGAATCGTAGTGACTTTTATGTGATTTGACTTGTACAACAGCTTGTGGGAGACAGTCGTCGGAAATGCCAAGCTCTTGGAATCCCATACCAGTGTGGTACAAGCACTTTGAGGGTAGAGGGTAGCATGATCTAGGCGGGGTCGATCCGCGACTTCAACGTCGTAATCACAGTATTTCAGTTACTGGAGTCCTGACCCAACTGAGTAATCTCACGATTTCCAACTACTGAGAATGAGATTTGAGTCGGTGGTTTTTCTATGGGTAGATGAACCTAGATGTTTTGAAAAATTTGACCGTGAGCTTCATAGAGACTATTTTGGCTCATTGACGGAAAGATATAATGGGAAGGTCTTTACTCCAGCTTTTCAGGGTGAGAGGAGTGCAAATATTGAATGATTTGCCCAGCGAACAATGCAGTCACCTAGCGCTCTAATTTATCCCTATGAAGTCACCTAGCGCTCTGCCCCTATATAAAACCAGTGGGGCTGTTGAGTGTTCGAAATTAGATTTAAGGAATCATTTGGGAGGTTGAGTCATGTTTTACTTATCCTTTCAAACAACCCTGGCGCTACTTGGTAAATCGAAAACACTTAAGCCTGAAGCAGCCTGGAATCGATCCCCACTAGTGTGCACAAGTAGCCGCGCCTCATACCTCCAAGCTACAGTTTTGTTCGCTGCGGCCTGTCAGTGGGCTAGGTTTGGAGCGAAGCCAGCCTGTTCTGCACCAATTGTAGAAGCTGGAAGGCGACCACAATTGGTGGAAAACTATCTGCACCGCCCTCCAAACCATCGCCCGTAACACAGCCCCGAAATGGCAACGAATAAGGTCTGTATCCCGTTCACGTCAGCTGCTTTCAGTCCGTTCATGCGAATATATAACAAACACTATTAACAACACATCCTCTTAGTATGGCCTTATGTCGCGCTTCTTCTTATTTTGGAATATCCCGATTTTGTGTTCAGTTATTTTTGATTATTCACATGTCCAATCTTGGCGTGTGCTAAATAAATAAACAATAAATAAATAAATAAATAAATAAATAAATAAATAAATAAATAACTTTCCCCACTACCTCTCAACTATAGGGCCTTTAATATAATAATGAATTGATTTCAGGACAAATCGGTCAAGAAAAACGAAAACGGGGTAGCGGGTACACATGACGAAGGCGAGGGCGAAGACGAGGAAGAAGAAGGTGAAGAGGAAGGTGAAGAGGAGGAAGGTGAAGATGAAGAGGAAGGAGAGGGCGAGGATGAAGAAGAAGGAGAAGACGAAGAAGAGAAGACTGTCGATCACGTATTCACATTGCCAACATCTGCTAAGGAAAAAGTTGAGAAAGAAGAGAAAAAAGAAGAGAAGAAAGAAGAACAGAAGACTAAGAAGAAAGAGGAGAAAAAGGAGAAAGAACCCAGTGCAGAGGTGAGCCTTTGAATTCAGAGTGTTAGTTGCCCTGCTAAAACACTAGATTTAGGTGGAAGAAACGGCTGTGATACGACTAGGCGGCAATACAGCGGCAGAAGAAGAAACTAAAGATGAAGAGTTAGATGAAGAAGAGGATGAAGGTGAAGAGGAGGAAGAGGGAGAAGATGAAGAAGAAGGAGAAGGAGAAGAAGAAGATGAGGAGGAATACGAAGAAGAAGAAGAGGCCGAATGATCGATTCGACTTGATGACACCTATAGTCATTGATCAGTAGGACTCATCAAAGGCACATTCCGCGATAGACAAGTAGGCGGTGACAGAGAGCCACCACTCCCTTCTCATCAATGCAACTCTCACTCCAAGGCAAAAGAGGGAGAGCTAATGAGACGGTGATCTGTCTCCGCCTACACGAGGAGCGCGGAGTATGCCTTTAAAAGCGTTTATACCTGGAGATCTGTAGTTAACCTCGTGGGAAGTCAACTACAAGTCCGCCAAGTATAGGCACAGTATTAGTAAGTTCTTCAAATTCGCACCAGCATTCGTCGGGTATCCAGGGGTTGTCAATTTTCAATCTATGCAAAGTTTTCCATTGCCATTTCTATTTTCTAATTGTTGAGTTTTTATAAATAATAAGTTTTCTGCAAGTTTTCTCATCGAAATTTACACAGCGCTTTCAATTATGAATCCAGTCTTCTTGTACCGATTTGTCACTTTTGCTCTATTAATTTATGTGTCTATAATTTGCCAATTTGTCTGTAACTCTGTGCGTGTACATATGTAACAATTAAAGAATTCATTTATTGATCATTATGTGAGTGAACTACAATATTATAACTAAAAACAGAGAGACCGGCAGAAATCGTCATTACATTACTTTTCAAAGAAGTCTAAGGTCAAAACGATGCTACCGTAATCTGATTGAAAACACGACACAGCAATAGAAATCCAAAACGTAGCCCTTAGAGGGCATAATCTTCCCGTCAAACATTAGAAATCTTATGGAAAACGAAAAAAAAAAAACGCCAGAATGATTTTGAGGGCCAGCTAGTTGGGCGGGGGGGGGGATCGAAAACATCTTGCTTTGTGCCTGCGTTCGTGTAATGCCGAGACTGGAACAAACAAACAACTTCTCGCGTGACGAGAATTGCAAACAAGTTAAGGACGAACAATGAGATAATGTGTGGCAAGAGAATCGTAATTTCATGGGACGTCGTCGTGCGACGTCGCGCGCTGCTAATGCGACGCATTTCAGGTTGGTAATTGGATTCAGAGCAGACAATGGATGCTTCAAATGACATAAATATCTTAAAAATGTCCGTTGTTTTACATAAAAATTCTATGCTCCGATCGAAAGGGTGGTGCATATTAATGAAACGCCGAGCCCACTGCCGCGCGCGACGAAGCGACAATTTACGATTCTCTTAGCCGTCTCCCTAGCCGCGCCGGCGCCGCCATTTGCCCCACCCCAGTCGTAACCCCGATGTGTAGATCCTCAGCCAGCTCTCGAATGAAACTTTTGCTCTATTTGTGCACTGTTTCCTGCGAAAGCAAAGACTCGCGTAGTACATTACAAAGTAAAAAAAACACGATAGATGGAAAAACACCTCCCACAGCTCCACTACCTTCTTTGGAAACGATGCACAAAAAATGAGAACATAACAATGAAACCCCGAAAATTGACCGAAAGAACTCTTATAACAATCTCCAAATGTTAGCAAATTACTGAATACTTAAATGACGAATATTTACAGTCAAAACACTACAAAACTAAATCTACCCACAAATCTTCATGGCAATATTAATCGGTTCCAAAGTATTTCATTGCAAAGCTGTACGGTACTCCTGTCGTCACATCCGACGTGATAACAGTAACACGTGGAAACTTCTTGCAAATGGTTTTTATACCTAAAATCAAAAAGAATAAAGTCTTTGCCGTTGATCAGTATCTTTGTGGGATGCGGCACGCATTCTACTTCCATTCAGAATCGTAGTGGCTTATTGAATGCGATGTGGCCTATACAATGACTTGCGGGGCCAGCCGATGTACAAGTCCGTGCTTTTATCCTCCGAACAAACCTGGCACTAATTTACCGTTTTTGGAGGGTAGAGGACTTAGCTGGCCTGGGCGGGAGCCGATTTGGGATTTGACCCACTAGCCACGCACGGGGTGAGCGTGCCACTTGCCACTACACTACCTCCGCCTTGTCTAAGAAGTATAAAAACGTTATGCAATTCTGTCGCAGGTATCGCGAGGTGCATTCTCTATCCGGAGCAAGATGATGACGTGTCACATATCACATCAATGACGAAGAAACCTGTATTGTTCCGTTGGCAGTGACGTTTCTATACATGTTATGAAACGCTAACATGTTATGAAACATCAATGGCGAGTCATCCAGGGTAGAGTAGGATCGGTGGAAGAATACCTCGGGAGGGGGGAGGGGTAAGGTCGCATCTACCTTTGAGAATTTTTTTGCGGTTGGTCGGTTGTTGACATTTCTCAGCTTTTTGATCAGTTTTTACCGTCTCATGTTCGTTATTACCTTACACCCCCCACCCCGGGGCACATCGTTGTTGTGGATTCTCCAACACGGGGATCGTATTTGGTCGCTGGAAGAGAGAGGGGACGTATATGGCCTGAGAAAAATTCTTTTGGGACTATTTACCCTTTACTGCCCCAACCATCCAGAATTGAGCCATTTTCTGACCGACTTTTTTCTCCGTGGACAGATTTGGCTCAAATGTTGTCTCCTGGGGTATTTTGACCTCCTGAATACGAATATGACATTCGCTTAGCCCGAAACTTTCTGGCGCCCGCGCCACAAGCGCCGGTGATTTGGGATATTTTGGCGCCAGCGCCTGTAGCGCGAGAGCCAGGAGGTTTCAGGCCGAGCAGATGTGATATTCGTGTTCAGGAGGTCAGACTACCCCTGAGAACAAGTTTTCAGCGAATTTGGTGATTTAAGGTATTTTGGCGCCGGCGCCTGTGGCGCGGGCGCCAGGAGGTTTCGTGCCTAGCGGATGTGATATTCATGTTCAGGAGGTCAAACTACCCCAGGAGACAAATTTTCAGCCAATTCTGCCAACGCAGAAAAAAGTCGGTCAAAAACTGGCCTGTTTTCGGAAGATTGGGGCAGTAAAGGGTAAATAGTGCCACTCTTTTCGAAAGTTGATTCCTCTTTTATCGTGGTTATTCCTGTCTCACGTGTACTATTTACCCCCCCCCCTCCACTCGACAACAAAACAACAAAATTTCTGGGTAAAAAAAAGAAGCGGGAGGGGGGGGGGGGTCGTATCAACTTCCTAAAAAACGGAGGTGGTCGTACGGTCTCGACCGAAATCCCTAACTAATGATGTGCCCTGCCCCCACCCCCAACGAGTTGCCTGCGCAGATTACCAGATCAACGTTCCATCCGTAGTACATGCTTATCCTAGGAGTAACTGACAGAAAATAAGAACTTACTATGAGGGGTGATGAACAGAGTTGTCAAGTAAATGTTCTCTTCTTCCACTTTGGAATCCATAAGTGCACTAATGGCCTTCAACACTGTCGTTCCAGTGCTGAAAAAAACATCATCGATAACGAACAAAAACTTGCATGTTGCGTAAAAACTAATTTATCCAGCTAACTCTAGCCTAAAATCATGGGAGGAGGTGAGCGCTATAAGATAGCCCGCAGACCGCGCAATGCAACACTAGCATCACTTGTTTCAATGAAGAGACTGCTTTTTTCACGGTTCACATTAGTAAGAGTATGTTTTTGGACCCAAAAACAACCTATTCGTTCTAATCACGAAAATAAGAAGGTGCAAACATTCGTGCATCTCCGCGGTCCGCAATGGGGACAGCATCTATTGGAATTTTATAATTCCTTCTACGCTAACAAGGTTGCTAGGCTGAATTTTCATTATAGGCCCGAAGTTTCGACCAGATCGTCGTCCTCAGAGGCTGGATCCACCACGGCATGAGCGTAACGAGGCCACTCTGCTAGTTGTCAGTAATAAATTTCAGCATAGAAGGATATTATGAAATTCAAGGCAATGGAGAGGTTATAGGAGGTGAGAAGCTGGAGAGAATTTATTGGTTCTAATTGATTCATGACAGAGCAACTGCTGAAATCTAAAAAAAGGCGCAGCGCGCTACAGCAGTCAGGTGGGGAAGGAAACCCTACTTGGCAGCTGTAGGCCCCTTCTCGGACTTCGCCCACTCCCCACGCCTTTCGGCAAAAACCCTACTCACTTTGGCTCACAATCGCTTCTTCGCACCGTCTCCTCTTGTAAAGAATGTGGAGGTGGTACTGATTTCAAACGTTTTGGATGCACTACCCCAAAATGCCCTATGCCCTATCTTCTCAGAATAGCGCCTTAGAAAGATACTATTAAGTAATCGAGATATTTCACACCGTCCAAAGATTTTTATAGGCCATTAGAGCCAATTGAAGAATAACCTAAGTGGTTCCTTGAAAGAGACATTTTCAGTGTTGATATTAAGCCCATTTGGGAATATTACCAACGGCGGCTGGTTTGACCCAAGTCAAGAATTAAGCAACCGTATGCTCTCTC
>MU931397.1:13405-27749 GCA_036418165.1 Cooperia oncophora
AAAAGAATGAAGACGGAACAAAGGAAAGGAGTAGGAAAGGCTTCGCGGCTGACAGATATCCTGAGACGCAATATAGCTCATCGTCCTGGTTCAAATCTGACTATATGCAGATCGGTCTCAGGAAAATAAAAGACCAGAAGGAAGCAAATCAGGAAAGTCGCTCATTCTTACTAAAACGCCAGAAACGTATTTTACTACCTACCTCACTACTGGGTACAGCAACAGCACTCTACGATGAGCCATATCCGGTATCAATCGGGCATACAGAACACGTTGCTCATCTCCTGCAACATCTTTTCTTCAACCATAAATTGAGCTATTATATGTTGATTCAGCACTTAAACCCTCTATCAAGTAGGCTCATAGCGCTGCCAAGATCTGCGAACGACCTTCATTATTTGGCTGCACTTTCCTTCCCACACTTCTGCACCGAACCCTCTCGCTCTACGAAACTTATTGAGTGTAACGTGACAAAAAGTGAAACTAAGAGATCTGTGCATTCCATCTGAAATGAGTCACATACCAATCAACATCTTGCAGATCCGAATCGATCGGCAACACTGTCTCAAAGCAAATTCCATCGCTTCGCCACTTCGACACAAGCTGACGCCACAATTTCCACGCATGAACTGGATCCCTGAAAAAGTCTTCTCTTAAACAATCACACCACAGTTGAGAAGAAGGATCAAAAAAAAAACAGGAAAATTTCCGAAATATAGCCAGGAATTAGGGTACATCTGTTTTTAAATGTGTTCAGAACTTACTGTCTTTTGACCCTGTTCGGATAAGGAGGGGCATTTTGCGCTCTCGCTAGTTACTATTAACGTGAAACGTTAATAGTAACTTGTGAAACGTGTTTAGTCCCCACAAATGTAAAGATGCTCCTGCTACTGTACAGCTTTAAAGGAGTTCAGGTCTCCACAGGAGCCATTGGTAGTGAAGACTGGCAACATGCCCACTAAGCAAAACTGCGCCTGATTTACTAAGGTACTACTTCCGGTGATCTTAATTGATTCAGACATACCTTTATATTGACAATGAGTAGGTGTTGTGATTGTAATCTCAGTGTAAGGTAACTTATTGAGGGCTTCCTCAATAACAAGTCGCATGAGACGATCGGCATAGAAGACAAAATCCGAGTGCTCCGTATTTCTGAAAGAAATGGAAGCTCAGCCGACGTAGCTGCTAAACAGAAATAGAAATGGAAGGGCTTTGGCACAATTCGGCTCGGGAGATGGGTTCTGCACTTCCGCTACTTCCAAGTGTCGGTTCACTACATAACAAGAATTGACAGGTATTCTTTAACACGTTCAGGACCGCGTGACACACATGGTGTGTCATAATTTTGTCTCTATGTGGTGCTTTATTTTATTAATTTGGCTTTTCATTCATGTTCTGAAGTTTTCAGAATACTTATCTCGTAACGGGTGAAAAAAATGGAGGAAATCACTGTGGAATTAATGATGGAAAGTTATGGAATACTTCGGCATGCGCAGTACGGCGGTCCGCAATGTGTTAAAGATTTGGCTGGTCTCTACAGACTTTAAGTGGTACCACCATGGCTTCACAAGATTTAACACTTCTCTAGTTGATGGCTCGACATGACAACGGGAAATAGTGAAAGTGCACAATGCCCACCACCTTCAAAGAAGAATGAGGGATGTCAGCTTCTTATCATCATAACCATGGGATGAACGAAGCAGCGAAAAAAGGTCTCTCTGCGGAAGGGTGAGAAATTTTGCTTGAAAGATGCTTTGTAACCATCCTAATGATCTGAAACGCTATCCTACGCTACATAAAACACTAGCAAAAGTTCACAGGCAAGCAGGTCTTCCAAAGAATAACCAAAACTAGATAGGTCCGGAAACGTAGCATAAACCCACTTGTCCTTGAGGATTGTCTGGAGCTCAAGTATCTGATTAGTGCCTTGTAACAAAGCTAGTGTGCCATTTTCTTCAAGTTTTGCAATCTCTGGATCTCTTTCTTTTTCGAGAATTCCGGGCATTCTGAAAAGAGCACTCACTTCAAGGAAACTTATTTCACATGAAAAGATGATACGATTGCAGGTTTGCCTAGACGATGTTCTTGAGGGGTGAAAATCGAGAACCTTCGAAACGAGAAGATGGAACTTATTGGACCTGTAAAAATACCTTTCCTACTATTTCGCGTTTCGTCAACATCAAAAAAAGCGAAAATTACTGATGCGAAGAAGCCGTGGAGCCTCTGCATCAGACGTTTCACTTGCTCGAATTACTGCTCTGAATGTTATTTGTCTCTTAACCCCAATATCACTTCAATTCACGGCAGTGATGTGTCGCACTCAACCGTGAACTTCATTGACTCCATTCGCTGTTTTCACGAGCCGTCTTCCGGAACTAATCTACCATAGACTGTTGCTGTTGACTGGAGCTTTGTTGCTCTGACCTCGCGTGAGTTTTTTGAAGCAAAACCCCTCCCCAAACACGTAAGTACGAGACAAAAATGAAAAGAAAACACACTGAAACAGAGGTGGTCCGTTTCGCTTCTTCCCCAGACGAATAATGCCTAAAAAACAGAATGAACACATGCAATTGGTATGAATCTTTATTACAGTTGGATATGGTTGTGAAGCAAGTTAGTACCGGATTACAGTAACATGTTCATCGAGCAATGTTTAAGGACATTTTCCACGCTTGTCGTATAGGCGGAGCCATGATCACCATTTTGCTTTCCTCACTGACCCAGAGAGGAGGGGTGCACCAATGATGAAGGCACAATGGGTGGCCCGACTCCACCTCTGAGACGAAAGTGGAATACGAATAAATGATAAGAGACCTTTATTTCAATAGCATAGATTATCCGGTGACCCTGGAGACAGTCCGCTTCTTTTCTTAGAGACCATAACTGAGGGTGAAGGTCGTGTTCATGCTTTAGGACTCGGGAGAATAGGAGAATCAACGAGTGCAGGAATAGGGATAATGAGCGCCAAAGGATGATGGAAATAGATCGACTTCGGTCGCGAACTGGGAGGATAGGAGTTGAGGAGAATGGGGGATTGTGAGAACCGGTGTCGACCAATCCACATCTACTCCATTCTCGTATTCTTCTGATCTTCGGTTCTACTACTCATCTTCAACTCGGGTCGGCTAGCTGTTACTTAACACGAACTTGCAAAAGGACCTAGCGAAAGTTCAAACTGTTTCCCCCTCCTAGGCCAGCCCGTTCTCCGCCAGTTGCTGAAGCAGGCAAGCGATAGCAATCGGCGTAAAGGGCTGACGCCGTCCCTGAACCCACGCACCTGAAACGCCCCAGCATTTCCGGCGAACCAGGGTGAACCTCCCTTGGTGCACATTTTCTTACCTTCCTGGTCTCCTATCCTCAGGTGTCGCAATGAACACACTATCCTATTTATTTATTTACTTTTTTAATGCTGCACTCAAGGTGCTCTGACAAAAAAAGGAAGTTCCAGGGAATTTCCAGTAAAAAATGAAAAGTTGACGATATCAAGGTCTGTATACAAGCTGTATATAACTGAATACAACATAGTTAAGCAACAGCAAACGGAGGAACACTTTGGGTCACAATCTGACATAAGTTAGAAGGTCCAATATTCTTTTATTATTAAGGGTGACAAATGCACTTGTAAGATAGAAAGACATTCTTATGGTCTTATACTTGAGTTTATTAATTTCAGATAATTCTTTAAGGTAGACAAGAGGAAATGAAGCAAAGAGAAGGGATAAAGTAGTCGATGCCGATCAGTTTTCTGAGTATACGCCTTGCTCTCGAAGCGCATTATCCCATACGTGCCATAGGTCCTTGACTCAAATTCCATTCTCAGAGGAACGTCTGTGTTGGGAAACGTTTGTGCGAGAACCATCCCTCTTCCACTCCCTCCCTCAATTTCCACCAATCCACTAAAACCTCGGCAGCGGGTGCAGAAGAGAGGAGTGAATCCACCCTCTCACTGTGAAAAAAACAGCAATTACCCAGACCAGCCAGTAAACCACAGTAGTACCAGTAGTACACCGCAATTTGAAGGAAACCAGAGAATCTACAGTTTTTCATCGAAGTCCTCATAGTGCTCGTTCCCCCTTACTTACATTCTTTTATACTTAGTAAGCCAATTACCTCCTACAAATACGGTCATCATCCCTACAAATGAGAAGGCGTGTAAAGGGGGCGTGGATGGGAGCGCAGCCACGGCGGCTCGTCCCACCACATGCTGCAAGCCTGGGATAGGATCGATTGGTGGAAAAGGCAGGTCTGGCTGCGCTCAAATCCACGCCACCTCACGCGCCTTGTTGCTTAAAGGGACTCCACCTCACGCGTCTTCTTGCTTAAAGGGATAAGAAGATTGTATAGCGCTATTGAGGAAGCTGTTAACACCGAGCGCTTTATCCCTTCAAAATATAAATAAAATGAATAATCAACAGATCATCTTTTGACCAGCAGGATCGTAAGCCAGCCGAATAGGGAGGAATCCAAGCTCGCCTTTATTATCACCGTTATTCTCCGCGAGCACTCTCAACTAAACATGGAAACTTGCTTCATTAGTAGTTCTGTATACATGTGAATACCGGACAACTTGTCAACACCCTGTAAGCCTTGTTATCACCTGTCAAGCACCCTGTAAACTCCTGTCAAACTTGTCAAAATGACTGGTCAACGTTCAGAAAAACATGGAGAAATCACGCTCAAAAAACGGTAGTACCGTTTCCCAGCGCTTGACAGGGCTTCGCAGGGGGCCTGACACGAATTTACAGGACTTACAGGCTGAGTCACTCCGGTGAAGAAACAAAAGAATAAAGACAAAGACACACACTGAGAGTTTAAAGGTGTGACCCCCTACAAGGACCTGCTATGCTCCATCCCCCAAGGCTTCTAATGTCCTCCAAAGTTATTAGCGCCCAAATCACTGACAGAAAGACTTACCTCGTATGTTCCCACCGGTAATCTCACACATCGTACATTCCACTTTTTATTCTCCTAAAAATATTTCATACTTCTTCGGACAGTTCACTTTTCACATGAATGGAAAGCAGAGAATCTCAGGCTGCGTCCATACTCGGCTAAGCGTAGCTGCACATCCTGCCCGGGTCGCCGTGTTGCAAATGACTAAGCTACGAGCGCGATGCTCTTGACAGAAGAACGTGTTTCAGTTTTCGAATCCCTCTTTCCAGGGGGTAGGTCTGCTGCGATGCCATGAATGCCGTATTTTTATCAGTATCCCAATCGTTACATTCGCACAAAACCAACAGTTATTATCGTCGCAACCAATCAGGGCGGTGCCAGGAGGCGTGGAATCAGTCTGCTTGTGGTGTTTTCTACCAAAGCTTGTTTTTTAACTGAACGCGGTCACTATTAGTAGGAAACAAAGCCGCAGATAGGCTCGTTCTACGCCTCTTGACACCACCCCGTCGGATTACGGCGACATCAACTGCAACTGATTTGGCGGAAGTGCCACAGCATACCGAGACAACCAGCTGGTGTAGCCTTGCTCGCTCCGGATGCTAGAGCGTGTCACAGCGCTGGCACCGCGTCAAACCCATACCGCTGACACCGCCAGCATCCGCAGCGATCGAGATTGTCTGCACGTCCCTCCAGTTGTCTCAATCCATTACAGTACAGGCTAGCAAGTAGCTCGGAAGTGCTAGAAAGGTTTTGTATGTCACCGTAACGAGCTGTGGTCGTATTTCTATCGGTGTACTTCTTATGGCTAGTTTCGCGAGCGTCGCTGCGCGCATTCAGTGCCAAAATCCCAGCTCACTGCAAATTTCATCAATCTTTAAGATGACTCAGAACGTTTGAGCATGGTATGGGTCGCTGATTCAGACAGTGCCCATTTTAGAGTTATTTGGTGGTTAGTCTGCTAAGGTTGTTTGCTAAGCATTCGTCTGCGCCAGCAACTTGACTATTTGGCTCTCAGGTCTTAAGCCGGCGACAGCAGGCAATGTACGAAAATTAGGCCATAAATGTCGACAGCTTGTAGCCGCACGTGATAAATCGTGGCTACCAATCGACAGGCTAACGCGAGCTAGGGAAACGTCGGCGCGGACGATCGCGCGCGCGGCGGGCGCTTATTTACGGTTCTTCTTGCCTGTCTTTCTCTCAAGGAATCATGCGCTTTGTCGTTTCTACACCACAAAGTTCTCGACGTTCGGACAGGCGATGACTCTCCTGTGCGCGAAACCGCGTTGAGATCTTTTGCTACACATCTGCGACGATCCCCTAGTGTTGCTTTGCTGCGATCAAAATGAGGTTTTACGTGGGCGGCGGATCAAAGTTCGCCGAGTATTTACGCAGTCTTATATAGTCTGATTGTGATTCTTACATCGATGGTGTTCCCAGTCATGAGGCTGTCCTTTTTATAGAAGCAGTCCATCCTGTCAGTACATATAGTTAATGAGAGACCCTGAGTGGCAAGGTACTCATAAAAGCAGAAGTAGATCGGTTCCACCATCGGTATTGTCAAAGCTTCGGAGACCAAGGTGTAGCTTTGAATATTCGAATCCAAAAATGGAGCCACTAGGAATTTTTGAGCTGCAACAAATTGGTTTTAAAATATCGTTCAGAGACATTGTTGAAATAAGCCACTGTAAATGCTATGTATTAAGAGCGATTTTTCAACGGGGTAATTCTTTCAAGGGTTTGAATCGCAAACCACGCCAATTGCATGGGCGGGGCGTCGGGCTTACTATGTCCTTTCTCAACTGACATGCTTCATCTTCTTTATCAAGCTGGTAAATGAGATATAAAGCGTTGAGGGGCGGGGGGGGCAAAATAGCAAGCCTGACCCATTCCGCGTAGAACCCAGTGCCTTTAATTCGACTTCAATCTTTTTTCAAAAAATCTGTCCTTTCTAAAAATTAGGACATCATTCATGTGGACAGCGTTTCGTTCTTGGGAAAGATCTGCAGCTTCTCAACGGTTATTGGTTTGGCAAAGGAGTTGTTAGGTACTAAAAAAACTTGTAGGTATCACTGCTTGTCACACTGATTGAAATCTGTTAGCCTCATTTAGAATGCCATCAAAATATGTAAACTCTCAAGTTACTCCGAATGAGCACGAACCTGTGTCTGGTAGCTGATTTATCCCGGTAAGAGGATTAGAAAGTCTTCCTGCAGACCCGATTTCCCATCGATTGTTCCCAGAAGAACGCCAGAATTTACAGCTGAGATCTGAAGTTTTGTGACATCTATTCTGGCAAATCCATTTAGCAATAAAACTTTTTTAATCCAGCGTCTTCAACGCGTCGTTAAGACGTTAACTGATCTGAATTTGCGGGACTCCTTCTCTCACTTAGAATTTCCAATGGCACGACACTCATCAGCGTAACAATGGGGCTTAACGCTTTTAAGCCTAGTACAATAAATCCAAGCCTTGAATAACCGTAGGCGAGCTGGTCCGTTTCCCATTGTCATGGGCACCTCATAGAACAAACGGATGCGAGCCCCTATTCAGTTGACCTCAATGTCCCAAGTCTTTTTTCAAAATAATTACTGAAGGCCTTCTGCGATACCTGAGGAGAGAACAGGTAAAGAAGGAGCGCTCCAGACGGACCGACGGCAAATTCGCTTTGTATATCTCACGCTCTTCTCCGAATGGTCGTCGAGGCTGATCATTCTGTCGAATGTTACCGAAGTTCAGTCAATCGTGCAGACAGTTATTGGTTGACCGAACGTAAAAACTGGTTGTGATAGCTCTATTGAAAAGCTCGCTCTGGAGGAGAGGAGAACAATGAATAATCGTACTTCCCTCATTGAGGTTTGATTTTCTCGTTAATATGAGGCGAGAAGAAGAGTGAAAAGCGCACCTAAATGAAGTAAGACATGGCGAAGAAAATAGCGTAATATGCTCTATCAACTAAGGCAATGGCAACAAAATTAGCCATTGAGCTGAGAGGTAAGAGCCTCCCTCGGTAGCGTAATAGGGAACGCATTCGCACGGAAAGCGGAAGATGCGGGTTCGAATCCCGCCCGTGGCCCGACTTTTGCCCACATCTCAGCATTCCTTGTATAGCATTCCAGACTGGTTAACACCGCGGCGTTAAACAGCAGTTTCAAACGATAACTGCTCTATTTACTGTTAACCATTTTGCCATTACTAGAGGGGCAGTCGAGCTAGCATGCGAACACTCAAGTTGAGCAGGGAAGCGTAAATGTATTTCAGGACCTTGAATAACGATGCATTCCTTGTCTCTATCTCTTCTCGTGGAAGCAAAACGCTGGCGAGTGAGACGAATACTTGCTAACATTTTCGAGCAAAAATAAACCTTCGCAGACCTCTTCGTCCAGAATGTTCCATGCAGTGAACCGGTGAGTCATCAGAGAGAGAACAAATAGCACAATAGAAACGGTAAAGACTGCTAGATTGCTCAATACTCTCACATCCTTCCATGTTAAGGTAAGCCGCTTCAAGCGAGACAGGATTGATTCCTTTTGACTTTATGCACGTTCGCCAGCACTCTTCCATCCAACCCACTTGGTATACATATCTACCACAATTTTTGACTGGCAAGCAGGTTGAGTTGTCCTTTTAGGGTGTCTTACAGCAATGAGAGCACCGCTGTGCAGTTGTTCGTGGCCAGCTACCCTTGATTATTCGCAGCCGAGGCGCATGATGATGGCTTTATATAGGGATGATGGCTTATAATAACCGCGGAATGAGCCAAAAATCATTAAATTTGGGGTATCACTCACCCGAAGGATTGCACGAAAGCTCTAAACAACTTTCAAAAGAGTCCAGGGGAGAGCATCAACGCAGGTGATAGCGTAGTAGACGTCGTGAATACTGCTTGAGGTGCACGTTCGGCTGCCATCGGTTGCAAGAACGAAGCTTCCTTCTGATGCGGACGAAAATGGACATCCACTTCGCTCAAAGGGCCGCAAACTTGTCCTAAGTTTTTCTGGTGCCATTTATAGCAAGTGATTCAGGGTAGATAGGCTGTCCATCCCTGAGACAAATTCAGTAAAATTTTTCTATTTGTGAAATCGGGAAATCGTTTCCAGGGGTAAGATTAATAGTTAGCATAACAACCTGTACAGGGTCACCGTTGTAAGAGCTGTAAATTTCCCAACTTGCCAAACTGTACCAAATCGAAGCTTCACAAGATTTTATCAGGTCTGACCAAAAATGAAGCCGTAAGTAAGGATAGGCTAGCAAATTAGGCTGTAAATTCACTTCTTAAACCGAACGACCCTGTTTTTTATTTTTCTTCCTCAACTTAATTATTACATTTTTGCTTTATTTGACGTCCAGTGTACATGAGCTATTATGATTTAGTTCTATGGAAATCACAGCAAGTAGCCAACGGAAGCATCCCTATTCTAAATAGATCCTCATGGATACTGGTCTACTACATCTGTTAGAACTAAAAGGTACACACTCTGCGCTGCTTGAGTGGATGAGTCAGAATGGTCATCCCATACTCCTTATTGGTGCGCCCTTCGCCTGTTCACCTCCCTCGAGAAAGAAGAAACCTACCAATGAGGATTGCATGATGGTAGCTTCGGCTCCGCCCATACTACGACTGTGAAATGACTGGACCTGTATCGCGTGAATGTATATAGCCTTATTCGCTGCGAATGATGGGGCGTGTCAGGAGGATGGGTTCGTGGGCCCAGTTCCGTTTGACCACCAACTGATTCATAATCTCTTCAGCCGAACTGATGAGGCGCCGGATGTCGCCACGCCCAAATCAAGGCCACTCGATACCTCACAGCACCCTAGAAAACAAGCCGTGCTTATGCTTATATTCTTTCTAACTAGCACTGTATAGATATGGTAGGAAATGGAAGAGTGCGAAAATGTACAGCAATGAATAATAACGGTCCGTGAGGCCGGCTACTAACCCTGATCAGTACTCGTTCCAGTCCTTGTATGAGCAAATGCTCTTATCTTATGTGTGCTTTTGGAAAGCTCTAAATACAATTCGCAAAGCATGGCGCACTCCCAAGAAGTTTGATTGTGAGGCGCAGTGCACTGCCCTGCAAATCGCCTAATGAGGCGGAGTCAGGCTCTGTGCTTGGGCCTATCCTCAATTGGCAGCGCTCTCATTTTTCAATAATGTAAAGAAGGCCGATAAACTGGGACACGGCCCCTTACCCTCCCCCGCACGACAAGCGTGGACCATGCCATATCCCTACTCAATATCCGCTCTTTTCTGAGCTCTTAGTAAAAGTGACAGGAAAGAGTTAACCTTGAGCGGTTCAACTTGGTCGAAAGTTTTTGAGTATGTCGGAGCCAGTTGTTGAGGATCCTCGTCAGTTTGCTGTCGTCGTAAGGTTTCGGCTTGGTCTATCAGCACTGGATGGCTGCTCGGATTTTGGTCGCCAGCACACGATAGACTCCCTTCGACAACAATATCTTGCAGAAATATAGCGCCTCCTTGTGGTGACACAAAATTATTCCCATAGAAAACAATCTGAAAAAGTTTTTGACAGACGGGTTACATAAATAAAGCATGAAATTTGAGTAGCGTTTACATGAGCAGGTTGGTTCGGATCGTTGGCCGCAGGAACATCAACACTGACGGGAACTCCATTTCTTACATCGAATTCGTTACAGTTTACCAAGAGGGAATCGTACTTCAACAACATTTTTGGAGCACACCTGAAAAGAGAGAGAGAGCTCCGTTGTAAGAGAACATCCTGGACCTGAAACTGTCCCTGACCTGTAACTTTGGTTGGTCGTGGGTGGGACCGATTTGCGTTTTCCACGCTGTCGCAGTTATTTTGACTCCAGAAGGCAAACAAGGAAGAGGGTCAGAGATTAACTGACCACCTTCCCAACCGGGACGCTGAACTGATGTGAGAACGCCTGCAGCTGGATCTGTAATATGAAGTTCGAAAGTTGTTTCCTATTCCGTTGGAGCGGTTAGCGGGATCGCTACCGTATTCAGAATCTGAGGATCGAATGTCTTCCGAGCCGAGATGAGCTCTCACCTCTTGTGCATCGGTTAATATGTTCATTATCTTATCAGAAGGTTAAAACGACATGAAAATAACCACAAGCTGGATGCCAGTTTTGGCCAAAAGAACACTTGAATCTGTGGGACGTCGCTGTTCGGCTTGGTGGTGGCATTTTGCTGGTTCTCATCAGTCGCTCCCGATGTCTCCTATGGAGACCTGTGAACCATTGTAAAGCTAAGCAGTAGCAGGAGCTTCGTTTACACCTGACGAGAATCTACAGATCTCAAGAAGGTGAGATGTGTCAGTTAACGGGAACTAGCAAAAGAAATCGCAAACTCAAACATGCCCCCCCCAAAGCCCCAGGCCGGTCAAGGCTTCCAGGATACTGCGTAAAAGCCAAATGCTCGTTTTTCGAGGCGTTGCCTCATGTATCGGCAACAAAAGCCACCGCTGTGGGTATGCAGCGTTACTTCTAGTCGCGCAGAGTGCGGCAAAATATGCGTTCCAAGCAGGGTGACGTACGCCGCATTCGCTTTAGGACCCAAACCACTCAGCGTTGCACGTCGATTCTCTCAGAGTCTGCATCTCTCAAGTCGGCTAACCCTCTCTGCGCCTGCGTCTGTCTGGTCAGCTAGCTAGGAATCCATGCTATTGCGCGCGAGGAGGACCAACGCTTCTACAGGGGGGGGGGGCAAAAAAGTCATTCCGGCCGAGTCACATATGAGCGAAGTTTTCGCAGCCCAGACAGAGGAAGTGGATATGAGTACCAGGGCGGAAGATACCCAAGATCTTCCTCTATAAGCAGGAGCCGGCTGCCGCCATTCACCTTCATGTACACCAAAATATGAAGAAAAAAGTCCCCTCCCCATTTCTCTCCAGTCGCGGCCTGAGTGGAGAACGCCTTTGGAATTCACGTGGCCTCCAAACAGCTGCGGAACTTCTTGAATGGAATCACCCATGGATAGCTACCTGGAGACCAGTACTCTTGATCTGCAAGACCTCAAACATCGAGCAGCTCCGGCAACGTCGCTACGGTCCAGGACATCATCTTCACCCCATTCACCAAGGCGCGGGTTGATGGTGTGGTGCGGAGCGGAGCCGTAATTGGAAACATGGATGGAAACCGATATTTTCTTCGTGGGCCCCAGACTGAGGGTGTGCGCTGGTGGCTACATCGAGCAACTCGAGGAGAATATCCCATCTTCATGTCGTCGCCCGTACCTTCTTGGAAACTTTGTACTGCTACACAGGATTGGGTGACAACACATTTAATCGAAGGGCGTTGGAAAAACTTTCGCCTACTTGGAATGGAAGAACGTTGAGTACCTGGAAAAGATGGAGTATTTAAGCGGGGTCCTGAACTAAACCCCCTCAATTACTCGGTTCGGGCGGAGCTCAACAGGGTGGTCTACAGTGGCGGAGAAATCAACGATCTCGCTCAACTCCGTACCCACTCACTTTCGCGCGGCCGAATCTCTCGATGGCGCTCCTCCAGAAGGCTGTGGCGGAGTATCATTATAGTATTTAATGTGCTCTTTAATATGGTAGTAAATGTCCGATAAAAATTTAATAAAGTGTAACTTATAGCGCCTTGAAAGTCATGGAGGCAAAATGACTTTTTTTTGGCCCCCCCCCCTTGTAGATCCGTCACCGGGAAGGAGCGCCCCGCTGACGAGTGCATATCCTCCTGACTCTCCGTCCTCTCTCCATTTATCAACTGCTTGCTTTATTTAGGTCCTCATCGCATTCGCAGCTGCGTCGCTTGTTGCCCGTGTCACCCACAGAAAGTGGAGCGTTTAAGATAGCTTGGTTAACAACTGCAGTAGCTACACCACTGTCGCAAAAACCCGAAATCAAGTAGTGAGGCGCATTTGTTCGGTTCGTGACGCTAAGGCTGAACGTCCACTACCCAGATAATGCGCCACCGCAAAGTGTATCGCTCTCATCTGTAGTGGGAGGCGGGCAGAGAGAATCGTAAATTTGCCGCTCCTGCCGCGCTTGGCGATTGGGCGCGGCCTTTTCTAAAGGCAAAGCCCGCGACCACAGATTGTGGGTAACGGAACCCACATAGGAACGAAGAAGGGCTTGGTATCTGATTAGCGGAGAAAAGCAGCGGAAAAACAGCCGAGAATGCCCTAAATAGGATTCCATATCGACCCCAACTTGTACATGCATGCAATGAAGAAAACGCATGTTTGTAATGAAAATTTCCAGCTCGTGCGTTAATCATAAAGAATTCAGCTCTTTGTATCTATCACCTCACTGCTCTCACCATTCGGAATGGAGAGAGATAGTATAGTGGCTACTAGCTAGTAGCTAGCAGCCGGTGGGGTCGGCATGGGCCTAAGGGGCGCCAATGGGCCTAATTGGTTAGCTTAAAGCGGAATTCTTGCCGATTTTCACTTTCTAAAGGTAGCGCAGCCTCCGCAATCTCCTTCCGGATCGTCTGACACATTTGAAAGGTCATAGCCTCATCAATTTTAAATCGCGGAAAGTGCCCTTTAACTCGTGTTAACCTGTCGATTGGAGCACCGGACTTCATGTAGACCCCGTCATCGTAGACATTCATGACTATTTTCGGTTCTGAATTGCCTGTCGCCATCTACTACCTGGAACCATCGTCATTTGCGGGCGCGACGTCGCACGCGACGCCCACCAGCGCGGTGAACTACGATTCTCTTGTCACATACCCCATCTGTGTACATATTCCCTCTCACTATTCATCGTTTACTGCAGTATGCTCATACGGTGATCAAAATCAGCTGCAGAGCTAGGTCCTCATTTATTTATTTCCTTTCGACTGTATCAGTTGCATTTTAGTCTGCCAGAAAGCCACAAAAATCCTACGATTTCACATCTAAACCTGCTATTGCGGAGCAGGCCCATAACTGGAACAAGCAGTTCATTCCCCTTCAATAATGTCGTGCAAAGTGCACACGCTCGCCCACTCATTGTAAGTGTGAGGTGAGGGTTAGAGTATCACATAAAGGCTTTTGCCCATACCTCATCTGCATTCTTAAAACAACCTCCGGAGCACGAACTGTGGCTCCAAACAGCAACTATCGTAATAAAACACCTTCGAATGCCGCACACATCAAAGCAGTGAGGGGAAGGTGAAGAAAGTAGAACTGACCCGGATAGTCTTCGCCATCGAGGAGTGATAGAAACCGGTCAGGATTCGGTACTGCCTGCAGAGTTGTCCAGTCTAACTCTTCGTCGTTGGTGTTTGCCCATTTACATTTAGAAGCGAATGTTGGACAGTTTAATGATGGTACAACACTGCCCTAAAACGCATGAACGAATGTTACCTGCTCACGCGAAGCAATAAAGAAGTTCAAACTGGTACACACCTGGTCGTGCATAGCTCGAAATTCGCCATGATGCCCATGATAGTGGGATTGTCCGAAATCTTCATGATGTCCATAGTCCTGAGATGTGGGAGGTGTCGTGAG
>MU931398.1:0-11641 GCA_036418165.1 Cooperia oncophora
TTTCTTACTCTTCCTACTTTTCCTGCTCTTCCTACTTTTCCTACTCTTCTTGCCTTTTCTGCTTTTCCCACGCTTCCTGCTTTTTCTACTCCTAGCTTTACTGCCCTTCCTGCTCTTACTTCTTCCCTTACGGTGTTTGCTGCTCTTTCGTGATCTTGCTTTACTGCCTTTTTTTGACCTTCCTTTCTTCTTTCCTTTCCCTTTTCTTGACTGAGCTTTCTCCATCTCTCGTTTTTTCTTACAGCACGACAAACCACCACCCTTTTGCTTCTCGCTCTTGTCCGCTGACTTCTGGTCCCTCTTTTCCTAAACATCTTCATCAGGAAAGAACTCAAGGTAATCAATGATTATTAACGAAACATACAAGTGTACCGCTCCCAGTCCCAGTTGTCCCAGTTCCAGTGGAAGTCGGTGTACGATTTCTGTCTGCCAGATCTTGCGACATTTTCGAGTAAGTGTGAGTTGCGGAATAAAATGAACCCCACCGCGTTCAACCCCACTTATACCGCAGACCAGATCATTCGATAAGCCATGGCGAATGATGCTTCTGCGAATAAACAAAACCGTCATCCCCAGATCGGCTATGCGAGTTCCTATGCGTGCGTGCTATTTCCACTTTCAATTTTGTTTTTCTAAGGTTAAGCCGGACCCATACCTATTTAGAAGCTTGTTGCGTCAGAGATGTGGCAGGATGAAGAGGAGTGCGGCGATCAGAGCATGGCCGAATTTTGAAAACGGGTCTAATGCACGTCCGCAGTCCAATACAAGACTGGTGTGGCCATGATGTTGTCACAAGTGGCTACATGCCATGTGTCGTATGATTGCTCAATGACTAGGAAACAGCGCCCTGAAGACGAACTGTAGACTCACTCTGTTGATCCTGGTCCTCGCCGTGTATGGTTGGAATGGGCTCGCAGCTGCAGTACAGTGCCACTTTCTCCGCTCAAAATTGCACATGAACAGGTCCGGATATAGGTGATACCCATGAACCGTCTCTATACTTTGCCTGCGCTGCAGCACGGCCATCCACAGGCCTAACCATAGTCAAACGCGCTGCTTGTATGCTCCCTCTCACGTCTGATTGTTCTCCACCGCTGAGTGGAAACAACCGACGTGTAACCAGGGGGTATGTTCATACTCGCACCACTACCCATGACTAGCTTCGTTTGCCGGAACACTTTTGAGCAGATAAGTGTATTACTGTAAGCAACCGTGAAGTGTGTGCTAACATGTTGAATGCACAACGCGGTTACAATTATGAATTTGCTGGCTCATAATTACGGTTTATGACAAATGGTGGCAGAATAAACAAAAGTGATGCGGATAGCAGCACGCGCGAAATGTTTCATATAGGAAAGCCATGGCTGACCGTTTTGTAATGCTAAGCGCGAAGAGGTGAGAGCGGACGCTTCTCACTTGTGGGGAGTCAGTTGTTACTGTTCGATACCCTTCGAAAATGGAGCGAGGTAGCAGATATAGAACAAGACAGATCAGCATAGTTAAAGGCACGGATCAGATATCGAAGTTGAAAATATGGCGTCAGGAGCGACAAACAATCTTGTACCGGTCTCGCGGCAAAAATTTCTATTAGAGGGGCGCTGTAGCGCAATATAGGTTTCAGTGCCACCCTTTTTTCAGTGGACTCGCTCCAGACTCACCCCTAATGATAACTTTCCAATGAAAATGATGACTAGCAGGACGAAAGCATGATGGTTCGACTTGTAACAGATATGTGCAAATCTTATCGGTGAAATCAGACGTTGCATTATGGGGGAGAGTTTGGAGAAAGAGTTGATTGAGGCGGACAACTAGGATTAGAATTGGGATTTCATAGTCGTAGCAGCAAGGTAGAATGTCCTTTTTTTTTTTGTTCACACTGTGCTAGTTACTCTCCCTGTCGTTCTGAATATGAACCCTAATCCATCTGAGATATGCGAAGTAATCGCGGATCTGCTTCGAAAAATATAAGTGGGGTGTATTCGCGTAGGACAAGAGAGGGCGAAGTCGCGTGGGCCGAGAGATTCCACCCGCAAGTGTGTCAGCGCTTTTTCAAGCCGTTTCATACCAGATAGACGTCATTAAGGCTCAGTACAAAACTATATGTTTAATTCCGCTGATTGCACGGTAGGAGGCAGCGAGCTGCGTTTGGCGGTGCCAAACTCGTTCTACACCAGTTGTTGAAGCGGGCAAGTGACAATACTGTATCATATCCTTCGTATTACTCGTCTTCTACCACTTTTTGTCGCATGCGCTCTTCAACAAGAAGGCAGAGAACGGCTCTGATAGGGTGACACACTCATACTGGCTGACACGCCCAACCGTCCGCAGAGAACTAGAGTGTACGCTATCTTGCCTATTATTTTCTCGGATTCCAGGCTCGAAAACAAGTTCGAAGTCAATTATGATAAAGTTTATTTATTTCTCCATGTTTAACACCAAGTCACTGTATATTTCTAGAGATCTTCAGAGTCCGTACGAGATTCGAGTTTTGGGCAAACAGTCTTGTGCTTCTCCAGCACTTGCACTCGAGCGAATGACAGCTCACAATGATCACATCTGTAAACTTGCTTATTTAGAGAAACCTTCTCTCATTGTCAATTCAGAGAAGTTAATAAATACACAACTTTATTGCACCTGTGCTTCCTGTGCGGGTAATGTGTTTGTTCATGAGCTCGTAGATTACTTCGATCAGCAAAGTTCCGACCACAAAACGAGCACACATAAGGCTTTTCACCTGAAGCACGACGAGGTTGATGTAGAGAACAGGAAACAAAAATTTAAAATCACACCAAACATCTATTTTAAAAATTGAGGACCTGTGTGCGTCCGCTGATGGCCTTTCAGCAACCACGGGCGACTGAAACTCTTTCCACAGTGCTCGCACGTACATGGTAAAGAATGCGTTTTAAGATGCATCTTGAGAGCTCCTGGCGATCTGAACATTGAAAGAATAGTTTAATACTGTTACCGTGACAGTAATAATCAATCATGAATCTATAATAGCAAAACACTAACAATCCGAAAAAATTGTTAAGAGCCTCAATATTGAAGTCGAGCAAATTTTTCCCAGTTGCTCAAATATTTCATCCAGTGCCAGTCCTAGTTATATGCAACCACTGATTAGAAGGCTCGAAATAATAGTGGACAGATAAGAAAAATGGAAATCACGAAAGTTGATTATGATTAATCATAAGGCTTGATGAATCGAAAAAGACAAAAAAGAAATGAGTAAATAAAGAAATTGCAGAAAACAAAAAAAGGAAATGAGTAAATAAAGAAATTGCAGAAAAAACTGTGGGGGACACAACTTCGCCCTTGCTCAAGCTGCAGAGCAAATGAAGTTTATCTGAAGTCATGCACGGTCAACCACTATCATTTAGAGACAAACCGTACACCCACCTCCGTGGATCCTGTCTTTGCCGCGTAGGGATCCGCAGCTGCAGCCAGCATGCCACTTTATTCAGACAAATCAAAACTCACAGGAATGGGTTTAAGGAGAGGTAGTGATACCTATCTGCCAATACAATACTCCGCCCGCACTGCCGCACGGCTAGCCTAGCGATAGCCATAGCCAAATATGTACGCTAATTGTCCTAACGCTCTCAGCTTCTCCACCATTGAGTGCGTGCTTCGCTGCGGGACCTTGGTATGGACACAAGTGTTACAACTTGAGAATACTGCGGATGGACTGTGGAAACGGAGCGCATCACTACCCCAGTGCCCCGTTTCTGGGCACTTTTAAGCGAAAAAAGTGGCACCGCTACTGCGGCCGCGGACCGATTCATCTTGTACACGGAAATGACGGTCCTCGGTGGTGAGTGTGGAAGCAGTCTTTTAAAGCGCATTATGCAAACGTGTTTGTAGGATTAAATAAGTGAAAAATAAAAAGTAAGCAGATTCAAGTTCGGTATTTACTGTGGTTCTGAGGCGAAAAGAAATAACGAAAAATTGGTACTTGGTCTAAAATGCTAGCAGGGCGCTATATAGTGGGGAAAATGGCGAAAACGAAGTGAAACGGTCAAAAACCTGCGAAGAAAAGCCTTCGTTCTAATGACTTCGAAAACCAATTTCGGGCGAGCTCCAAGTAGGCATTCCGTCTTGTCAGTAACCGCTACGGTAAGCACGGCTGCACTGTGCACTCATATATCCATGCAGCACCGCGGCCGCTTCATATCAATCCCTTCGCTTCATATTTTACTTCGCAAATGAAGCAATACGAGCATCAGGTACGGTCGTCCATTTGTGGGCGGGCGGCGGTGGGCGTCGGGTCGGTATGTTGCAGCTTGATAGGGCCTCATAAGGGCACCTTTGAAAAGGCGCTACGCAGCGCCTGCTCAGGGGCACCGAATTCTGTCCTGCTAGGCGTATCAATCCTACACGTTCTTCATTTTGAGAGTGTCATCGTGCCAACTGCCTTCAAGATGACCTAGCATGGTAAGCCTTTCTGATACTTGGGTGTGACTCGTTGCGTCCCTGTTGCGGCAACGATAGCGAGAGAGCCAATTTTTCAGTGAGACCGCTAACTTTCAACGCATGCCCCGCCCACTGTGGGTGGGGCTTACCATGGGTTACGGTTGCTCTTTACATCTTGTCACATGCCCTACCCATCCCGACCTTGACCCCACCTCTCCAAGTTGTTCTTCTGGTAGAACCGAATTTCCGGACAGACAGACAAACAAACAAACAAACAAACAAACAAACAACAAGCAAACAAGCAAACAAACAAACAGACGAAGCAAATTATATATGGTGGGTGATGATTATTCATTACATGAGGTACTGTTGCACTCATACGGAAACAATATTGAGTGCAACAGACTCTGGCTAGGTTAGGCAGATAAACTGCAACTTCGATATTTATCAGTATGCTTTATGGAAATTGTCGAATTGTTTTAGTGAAGTGTAGCTCCACCACCAAAGCCTTTGAGGTACAGAAACATGAATCTATAGTGGAAAATCCACGCCTAGGCCCCAAAGAGAATGGCACGGAATGACTTCGACGCAGGTGTAGCACGGGTCCGCTACCTTTTAGGAATATGGCCATGACATGTCACAGAACACAATAGTGAAGAAAAGAGAAAGTGAAAATGATAAAGCCCCCTCCCCCCATAGCCAGTGAAATCTCAAGACTCGTCATCGACGTGTTAGTGGACGTTACTGTCACACCATCTTTCTTTCAACAGGTAAGCACATGAAAAGTTGAAAAAAATCAAGTAATAGGTTGTAAAGTAATGGGAAAATAAACTAGCTAAACTATAATAAACTAGCTTCCAAAGATAAGCTTTGTCTTGTTTTGTGCAATCTCACAAGATTGCCCCACCTGCCCCCTCACCCCCGCTCCTCTCTGAACCACTGTGAAACTGGGCATTTCAATAACACATCCACTTTTCCAGTGCTTAACTTAAAATTCGCGGATAAACTGCTTTTCATCCAGTCCCCAACAGTACAGCCAGCCGGCAGCACACACACTTGTTATCCGGCCACCTGTTTCGAAGCTTTCCGGTTTCCTTTACGTTTGTAACACCCAGGCGAACAGGTGCGCACAGGTGTGCCGCTCAGCATCAAAATATTGCCGCCCAACAAAGGCTCACAACCCTTGAGCCTTGAAGCTGTTCCTGCTAACACCGGACTTTCTAAGGTAGACATGGGTTGTGGAGTTGCAGCTACTATCAGGTGCTTTTGGCAGCTACAAGTACGTTTTGCCAAAAGCAGCTGAGAGTAACTTCACGCACTGCGAGTGCATTACAAGACATGAGAGAGAGGGCCAATTTGCATAAAAAACGCATAAGAAACTGACTTGTAATGTTTATGACATTTAGAGCATGTTTGGTCAACTCGTCCATCTTGATGACACTGCATATGTCGGCGCAGGCCGAAGAACGTCAAGTATGATTTAGAGCACAGGGGACACTGGAATGTTCCGGTTATTCACTGGAGTAACGAATAGCCTCCTGATCTTATCGTCATATTACAACAAAGAATAATTCGGACTTAATTCACACCTGCATTCTCTCGTTGGCTGTAGCTATGGTTGAAGGTTGCGAAGTATCCGGCGAGAGGAGGTCATCGATATCTGCAATGCATTTCTCTACAGAGTTCTTCTATTCGATGATGTGATAAGGGGCCACAATCGAAGAAACGATCATCAATTTTTGCCTGGCCACTGTGCTCACGGTTTTTGTTCTGGCCGATTGCCATGCATCGATATATGACTTACTCTCGAAGATGGACCGTTTGCGGAGTGCAGCTGCCATCAGCCGACCAGCGTGGTGAAATATAGTGGGATGGAATACGTCAGAAATTGCAAATCAAGTGATGGTCGAGAAGCCAGAATGATCAAGTAATCTGTTTCCGCACTCACCTGTGCAACCTGACGGCCGCCACAGGTGCTTTACACTGGCCATTTCTCTCATTCCACCACCACTCGTGTGAGATACGGTAGCCGTTAATGTGTATCAGCTTCACTGGCTGTCTTGTTTTACTCACAACACTGACAGCTTTCACTCAACTGCATAAACTTCTGTGTTCGCCCCAAGCAAATGCTTTTACCTATTTCTTTTTCAGTTGAACAGACAAGCTTTTCGAAATTTTTTTCCTGGACGGCATGAACTCGCCACTTCTTCTGTCGATTCTTTCAATCCTCTTGTTCTTGTCATCACCACGTATTATGTTGCACCGCATTTTGCTGCAGGGAAATTTCGGCGATACTGGGACAAAATTTCAGACTGGTACTTTTTTGAGCAAAAGTTCAATCAGCGAGTTATTCATCAGGGCACATCATTTTTGAGATTTCCCGACAAAGGGGGTCCTATTTGAGGGTCGAGAGGGTCGTGTTTCGTTTGAGGAAATTTCTTCGATGGCCAATTTTTTATTGTTTCACGGGCGATATAAGAGCGAGGGTCGTATTTGCCTTCTTGAGAGAAATTTGCGACGTTTGGAAAGATTTTTCCCGGTTGTTGAATTTTCGTGGTTATTCCTGTTTGACATGTGCTATATACTCCTCTCTCCTGCTCGCTCGACAGCAGAATATAGGGGGAAAGTAAGAAAATTCTAGGGCAATTCCAGAAAAAACTGGAAAAAGTGATGGGAAGTTAGAAAATCTAAGAAAGGGGTAGGCAAGATGGGGAAAGGGGGGCTCGTATTTGCTCGCAGTTTTTCCCGTTTCACATGTGCTATACCCACCCTCCCCCCCCACTCACCGCTCGACAGCTCGATCGTTTTAGGAGGACGGAACTAGGGGGGGGGGTTTGTATCAAGCCACCTTTCAGGGCGGTAGTATGGACTCGACCAAATCCCCAACTATTGATGTGCCTTGGTAATCATTACTAATAGCAGCGACATTCGAACAACTTCTTGATTCCTCTCATCTAAGATTACGGCGCTCCGACGAAAAGAAATAATCCATTGGACTCTGATTTGCATGGAAGTTTAACTCCAGAAGTCGTCGATATTCCTGAAAGCGAATATAGTATCTGGTCGCCATGAAACGGCTTGATGTCCACATCACAGGAGCCAGCGCAGAACCGCAACCACTAAAATTGCTGAATACTCGGAACTTAGTGGTAGTTCGGCCCCGAACGCAAATTTCACATCTACGAGGAAACTGAGCATGCAGGAAAACGAGGGGGCCCCCGTTTGCTTGGCTGTACCCTTCCCACGAAATTGCGATCTTTTTCTGTGTTAAGGTTGAGCCTCCTAGCTTGAGGCCAGGGAAAGACCGCTATCGCAGGTATCTAAAAAGGGTGCTGCCGCCATGTCAGTGTTTCTCAGCTGCTCTGGCACACCGCTCGGCAAGAAACCTCGTGGAGTCCACGCTGCATGCACCATGCATGCGAAGCCGTCACCTGTATCGTAGGTGCCAAGCGGTGCTAAGCGAGCGCTAAGCGAACAGGAAACTCAAGCGCGACCATTCGGTGCACCTGGGTATGTGGCAAGAGAATCGTAATTCGCCGCGCCAGTGGGCGTCGCGTGCGACGTCGCGCCCGCTAATGACGACGATTTCAGGTGGTATTGGTCGAGAATAGACAATGTATGACCAAAAATAGACATAAATGTCTACCATGTCCTTGTCTACATGAAATCCGATGCTCCAATCGAAAGGGTAGTGCAAATTAAGGAAACGTCGCGCCATTGCCGCGTGCGACGGCTTACGATTCTCTTGCCCGTCTCCCAGGTGCACCTTGCTAGTACCGCAAAGTATTCTCCGATCATTCTACTTCTGCGAAGTGGTTGTGTATGTAGAGGCCAAAAATGTAGGATGGGTGAGAAAAAGGCATGGTTCCAAGCCATCTCACCCATCTGATGATGAGAGACCTCCTGGGACACCTACCAAAGAGTGGATTGCCTCGACTAGTTTGAATTTTTCTGAAGCAGTTTGTTACAAGTGTTGCAAGACTTTTTCACCCTGATATTCTTCTTACATTAGATTACTATAAACTGAAGAGATCGATCTACAAACTAGTTGATCCCACGCTACTTCCAAGAGTTGTCGTCGTTTCGTGATTTAAAATGTTGAGATTCATTGTCAGAAGTGTTAGGCAGCGTTCACAATTCGCGACGGCAGCGGCGATCGCGGCGATCGTCGGTACGCGACCGAGCGCGCCCCAACGCTATTCATTGACCGCTCCGAGGGCTTTTCGGGAGAGCCGGCCCAATTTCGTTTTCTTGAAATTGCGACTGTCTCAGGTACGGCTTTTCCTTTGCTATTTTCTTTTTTGCTTAGGATTTGAAAATTATGCGAAAAGCATGAGAGTTTCATTTAGTGTACAATTCTTATTATTTCTTTTTTTTTCTTCAAGCTTTTACATGAAGTTATGGAGTTTCCTCCTCTAAGATGTTGCATAAAAAGATCAGGGTTTCGATTCCTAGGTGGGTTTCTTTCCTTTTTTTTTCGTTGTTTGAACACGACTTCTGAAGTATGAATATTTTGGAACATATAGCTAATGAGAAACTTTTAAGGCAACTGTATAAACTGAAACAATGAAAACAAAAGAAACAAAAGAAGTTCACCTGGGAAATGAAGCTGCCCTTATCCCGACCTCAAAAAAGGTGAAACCCCCTCTCATATTTAAGACCCTCTTAGGTACAGAAATTTTCAGTTAGTAGCCATCCTTGAGAGCAAAAAAATTTACAAGTTGGATTTCCTTATTTATCAGAAGCGAGCGGTCCAAGTAATAGCGTTGAAGCGCTCTCTCGCGTACCGACGATCGCGGCGATCGCCGCTACTGTCGCGAACTATGAACGCTGCCTTAAAGACAGTTCCAGGATCGCGTACGACTAATGGCGTGCAGTTATGAAACTAGGTGCCAAATGTCTCTTCAGTGAAAAAAGTGAGGGGAACCTATCGCAAACATCCTGAATAAATTATCTCCTTTGGAGCCTCATTGTGCAAACTTTTCGACCCTGCTGGCTAACGGATGAACTACGGCCTGTACGCATTCTCTGGCTAGCATATGGTTTTTCGCGCCAAACAGTACTAAATGACATCTAACATTGAAGGGAAAAACAAAAATACGCTGTAGCAACAAAGCCTATAGGGAGGCATATATAACGCTAGATACATAATTGACAAACTAATGTATCTCGCACCCGGTTGTACGGCAAGTATTGGGTTCCTTATAAGTAAGGGCTTTTTTACGCAAATTATTAGGATGAAAGGCGAGAATTGTTTATAATGAGTACTATTATTTGCTAGATAATTTTCTGTTCTACAGCCTAGCGTGGTTGTCACTCTGCTATTTCATGTTTTTTTGATTCTGCTGAAGTGGAGTGCCGCCTCGATACAAATGTGAGTTTTCGATGAACAAGGAACGATGCTTCTTATGATGGCTACCAAACCGGTTCAAGCCATTCAGAGATGGGGATTTGGACCTTGTAAATGAGGCGTCCTTTTGGGGATCGACTGGCTGCAGAACCTATCCACCAGGTTTTAAACATCCCCCATGAACTGATGGCGATGCTCAATGAAAACATGGAAGTCTTCAACGGCATCTACCGTCTCCCCATTCTATGGCGTGCATTTCCGTGAGTAAGGTGATTCAGCAAGCTCTCATTTAGACTCAGAAAGGGTGATTCAATACTTGTATTTGGGGTAAAAATTGGAATCTTTGAAACGGCTAAACCTTTATAAGCATTTCTAAGAGACATAGCTTTCCTGCGTTTTCTGTACCTAGCAGAAAAGTCTGAACTGTTTTGACTTTCTTGAGTAGATGTGAAAAGGAGAGGCTGTCGGAAATGGTCAATTTCGCCGGCCTGGCACTTCACTTGAGCACTCAAAACTTAGTGAAATCAAAATCGTCAAAACAATTAGGAGGGCTATTTTAGTATCGGCAGGTAATTTGCTGCATCTGGCTACCATAGATGGTGACTGGCTCCATTCCAAGATCTACACTTCAGTCGTGAAGCCAGTCGCCATCTATGGAGCCGAAACAGATGACGGCCGAGGAAACAAGAGCCTACGGTGTTATGGAGATGAGAATGTTACGATGGAGTCTGGGACACACGCGACTCGACCGAATCCGCAACGAAACAGTCCGAGACAGGATGAAGGTCCAGCCGATTGCCAACTCCCTTGCCGCAGCTCGTCTCCGCTGGTATGGTCACGTTCAACGAAGACCTCCTGATGCTGTATCGAAGTCCGCTGATAAGATCGTCTTCGCCGGTAAACGTCCAAAAGGCCGTCCTAGAATGCGGTGGAAAGACAACCTGAATATGGACATGACTGCTGCTGGCCTGTCCGCAGCCGATTCTATTTACAGGGACCGTTGGAAAGCGTTGGTCAAAGAAGCGTACCCGACAACAGTTGGACAAGAACGCTAGGAAGAAGAAGAAGGTAATTCGTGCAAAATAGTATAAAAATCAGTCGCAGAGCTTATCAATTTAGCGAAAAAATACGCCATCCTTTTTGCGCCACCCAGTATTAATGAATCGCACATGCAAACCTTTGCTAATATATTTGAGGGATGGGGGGGGAGGGCACGCGGCACGCTGCTCTTGTCCTTCCTCCTCGCCGAAATAGTATCCCGCGTGTTTGGTTGGCTTAGGGAGGGTTCTTCAGAGGTAATTTCGTAATTTCAGAGTAGGTTATAAGTTTGATATCGTACAGGGGTGGTAATCTAATAAGGCTAGGTACCTAACGCTGAAAAATGCGAAGAAGCAATAGTGAACCATTGCATGAGGACTTTCGCCTATGTCCAAGAATAGGACGAACTTCAAGGTGGGTGAACCTACTGGTAAACCTATTCTTTTGTGCAAAATGATTCTTTCAAATGCCTTGGATGCTCTGCAGAACCTAATAAATTCCGCTATTAGTCCGTAGCTCCCCACCAGAATAGATGGGCGGATGGTGAGCATCAAAAGTCATGCTTTTCGACACATTTTTCAATCTGCATATGCACTTCACCTTTCTGTTGGAGATTGACCCATTTGCCTCTCAAAATGTAGTGGAAATCCTTTATAGTGTGTTTCAATGACTAACTCGGCGAGCAGGGAGCAGAAGAGCAGCGTGCTGCGTGGTCTCCTCCGGAATACCTTCCTTCCACCTTTCCTAAGGATAAAGGATAAAGTCTTCGCCGTTGATCAATCCCTTTGTGGGATGCGGCACGCATTCTACTTCCATTCAGAATCGTAGTGGCTTATTGAA
>MU931399.1:0-11052 GCA_036418165.1 Cooperia oncophora
GCTTTCACTGAATCACCGTTCTCCCTATGGAACGGCGAGCGCGCTAATGAGATATACAAAGCAGAGGCCCATATCCGCCTATACGGTCAGTGTGAGCTGCGCTTCAAACTCATTCCTTGTGCACTCACTTGATCACGATCGTCCCGAATTCGTAGTGGAATTCCATTCATATTCAGCAGCAGAACCATTTTTTCAATCAGTGATCTCTGAAAATAGAACAAGCATCATCTACACATTTTCTTGAATTTTTCGAAAAAATGATCTTACGCACATGTCGCTTGTCCCCTTGATACCGGAGAACAGACTGGTAATTACGCGGTCGCAACGCTCCCTGATCGCTTTCTGATACACACACGAAACGTTCTTTTGTAGATGAATGGTCGTGAAAATAATAGGATGAACCCAGAGTTCCTTGTTCTTCGGCTGTCCAGAATATTCCTCGTATAGTTCTAGAATGGATGTTAATCATTCTATGACTCCCAGGCGGCGAACCTCCACATCACGCTAAAGGAACAGGAGAGGAGGGGAGGGTAGACCTATCTATTGCTGGCTAGGAGTCTGTGACCCAGCCTTTCTCCAGAAAGAAACGCATGGGCGAAAAGCTTTCGATACGTATTGATTGGCGTTTGGGTGAGGGGTCTGGCGGTTGAGCGAAACGCTTTTGATACGTACCAACGCGAAGCGGAGATGTTGGGCGAAAAACGCTAGCCCTACCCCCTGGAGTTTTTCTCTAGAGCGGAGCCAGCGAAATCAATACGTATTTATTGCATTTCGCCGAACCGCTGTGTCGTTAGGGTCGCAAACTGTGAACATGCCTTAGCGCTGTGTTTGTTGAATAAGGCAGAATTCATAAAGAAATTGATCTTGATGAGATATTGGATTTTTGTTGGTTTGGATGACTACATCATCCAAATCAACTCCCTCATCGAAATCAACCTCTTTCAAAGATTCAAACACAAAAGTGCGTGTGTATGTTATTTGCATTACTATTTTACATGATCTTTTTTGAAAAAGGAAGAGAAATCACAACAAACTGGTAAAAAGGCGCATGCGCTACTGAGAGTACGAGCCTCCTGGGACGTGTTAATATTACTTCTTTACCACTTACACTGTTATTTGTGTCTAGTTAATACTTGTTACTGAAAAACGAAAAAAATCGCAAACAAGAAAGGAGGCGTGTGTACTCCCGTGAGCACACAATTCGACATGAAGGAGTGTTTGCGTGTACTTCCCGGAGCACGCGCCGCAACATTTAATGAGAGGAGTTAGCGGAAGTGCGAGGTGCCTCTCTGGACTAAACAGCGCCGTCCCTTCAGTCCGATAAGGGATTGATCACTCGACAGGGAGCCTTCATGTGAAAGTGAATACTGTCCTTAAGCTACCAACTGTTTTAAAAGCTGGTAACTCAGGCCGTCCATACTTCGCAATTCGTTCGCTGTAATCGCGAAGTATGAACTGCGTCAATGCACGCAATCGCACTGCCGCGACATCACTATATAAGGTGATAGATAACCTTTTCGGCTTGAAATCCGCATTAGATTGCGAAAGGCGTTTGATTGCCAGCATTGCGGCTCGTGCTGCTGCCATACCACCACCATCATCCAGTGCACCTTGACCAACATCCCAAGAATCTATATGGGCAGACAAAAGTACGATTTCCTGAGGATGTGTGGAACCTACAATGAGGAACTTCTCATTTGCAAAGTGTCACGTTAGGACTGCACAATCGTTATCACTGAAGTCACTCGGAGCGTGTCAGCCGGGCATGGGTTTAGAGTATCGCCAACCCCTTTCTCTTCGCTCGTAGATAGCTCCAAGCCGCAACGATCGATGGAGAACGGGCTGGCACGACGCTCGACCCACGCCCCTGCGACACGCCCGATTGTCTTCAGTGATAACTGCCGTATGAGTCTGCTGCAAAAGAAACCAACCGGGAATCTCGAACACAACATTTCGGCTGAGCACTTTCTCCGTTGATTCGTACGACGTAATATTCAGTTTGATCGTGACCTTTTTCTTCCTGTCGTACCACCTCGCTATCATATCAGCCTCCTCTGTCGTTAGACATGCAGCAGGAATCGGAGAGCCTGAACCTGGCAAGAAGCTCTGCTGCAATTTCTTGCGAGAATACAAAAGGCTGTCCTCACAAACTTGGGGTTCAGGTTTCCATGCTGCACGCAGAGGCTAGGTAGCTGACATGACTTACCTCCAAGCCAAGCTAGTCCAGATGGGTTCTAGTTTGAATGATGCCCACGCAACGCCGCCTTACAATGCTATTCTGCTTGCCTTGCGTTGTCAAAACGTGGATGTAAGGTCCCACCCCTAGGCGGGTATTTGCAGCTGCGAACCTCCTGTATTGCATGAGAGAAAGTCTTTTGAAGGCAGTGAACACCATAGCTCGGCCCCCTGCAGAAAACGGAAGTATAGACTCCATATAGTGTGAACGTGGAGCAAAAACAGGTGAAAGCGGAAAGCGGAAAAGTACGAGTCATCGCGATCAACCAGGAGAAAGATGTCTACACATCAAGCTCCATCACGAGTTAGGCTGCGTTTATACTTTGCAGCAGCGTAGCGTAGCGCTTCCAGCGTTTCACTAGCGTTTCGCTAGCGTTTGCCAGCGGCGGGCTAGAGAGCTATGAGAGTAGCGGGGAGTACAGAGATTACTCTCCTACGCGATGAAGAGTATAGAAAGAGAGATGGCTACAAAATGCTAGTCCTACGCTAGAGAGTATACGAAGAAGTGGGAGGTATGTCCACTCTCCTACTCTTCTATATACTCTCTAGCCCCGCCGCTGCAAACGCTAGCGAAACGCTCGTGAAACGCTGGGAGCGCTAGATCGATAGCTATGCTTCCCGTGCCCTCGCTACGCTAGCGTACGCTGGTGACGCTGGGAACGCTAGATCGATATCTATCCTTTCCCCGACACTGCCGCTGGCGTACGCTGGAAGCGCTACGCTACGCTGCCGCAAAGTATAAACGCAGCCTTACCAATTAGGAACTACCCCTTCAGAAGGATCCCAGAGGAAATGAAAAAGATCACCATTTGGCAGCAGGTCGTGGGAGAAAATCATTGAACCCGATAAGTTACAAACCGACACGGATATGTGTGGGCGTGCGGTTTCGGGGGAGGGGGGTGCGGCGGTCTGCATGTCAAGCCTGGCGGAGACTCTCAGAAAGCGCCCTTCGTTGGGAAGGGCGCCTCGCAGCCCTATTAGGAGCCCGGTATCCCTCTCTACCTCCAGGTAACAGCATGATCTTATGGTCAGTCTTGACAACTCACCCTACTAAGAGAAAAGCATACACCGGTATCGGTTCGGCTAAAGCAAATTTACAGTAATGTTCGCTGCGAATGATGGGGCATGTCAGTGAGGCTGAGTTAAGCGCGTCGTAAGAACGTTCTTCACCACTTGTTGAGACAGGAAAGCGACAACAACTTGAGGAAAACGACTGATTCGAACAACATAATGCAGTTTTGTCGCTTGCCGAAAGGTCAAAAAAGAAAAAGAACGGTTGGCACCGCATCAAACCCATACTCCCTTGACACGCCCCATCATCCGCAGCGAACAAGACTGCAAGGATGCGTTTGCTCTCTGTGCACTCTTAAAGACAGCTCCCGCGATAAAAGTCTCATGGATAGCTGCTTTCCAATTATGAAACAGCAGCTGATAAGTAATCTCCCAAAGAAGAAAACAGGCAAGAAGCGTTCTCCAGAACAACATAAACAAAATCGCTCCCTCACAGTTACACCTCCCTGCGGTCTCTGTGCAACCCCTAGCTCACAAATCTCTCTATCACATCTCGCAGTAGTTGATATCATCCAGTGCAAAAGAAAGAATACAAAAAGAAAACAACAAAAACGCAGAGGAAAACTCTGGGAAGGAAAAAGGAATTTTATCAACACGGTGTCTGAATTTGTGATTACGGTAGCGCACCTTTTGTGCGTCGTGGTTTTGCATCACGAAAATTGCGTCACTCGTGTTTTTTACGCGTTTCACCTCGCGAAATGGGTTGAATTGAATGTATATACCTCCAATGAGTAACTGTAATGAAGGAGAGCAGAATTATCCAGGGGCATTAGCAATGCCCGCCCAACCAACTAAGAACAAGTGAGTGGCCTCCGTCGGAGGACATCTAGCAAGTAAGGCGGTCCGACTGAGGAGGAGTTAGAACTAGCACTTTGAGCGGCTATAGCAGCCTTCACGCTCACAATAGAGTCGCGAAAGGTGAACAGTCTTCTAGCTTGGAGGCTAGACTACTTGCACAGCAAAGGCGACCACGAGCCACTTTGATCGCGGGGGCTGTCTTTAAGAACAGGCTGGTCTTGTTTTTTTACCGAGCGTATTAGGCCTGTGATATTGAAAACTTGCAACTTTCCTATTTCAAATATAAAGACACACCTCGCGCTCCTGCTCCAACATGAGGGGTATAAAGAGACACAGGCGTAACTGATTTCACCAGTAATGCTAACGCTCCCCGTTTTGCAGCATCTGCAGCAAGCTTCCTGAATCTCATCGTGGTACGATAACCTGTCCAGTTCTGGGCAGTCACCACAATCCTGCCTTTCACATTTCTTGTCTGAAAATACACATCATCACATCCATTTGATTTACGAGTCAATCGAGAGATCACCTGTAGTTCTTCTGTTTCCCTTATCACTACAACTTCGCCTTCAACTTGGCCTGGTGGGGACCCATCAATAGCCAGTATGTTGAGCTTGTGCAGTCGAGGCTTCTGAAATTCTTGAATTGCACATGATATTTTTCACAAGGGGATGAACAACGAATTCAACTCAGTGGGACCAAAACGCAATGTTCTTCTTGTTGTAGCACCCTAATGAGTGATAAGAATAAGCAAGAATAAGCAGATCCGTCGATTTGTGGGATGCGGCACGCATTCTACTTCCATTCAGAATCGTAGTGGCTTATTGAATGCGATGTGGCCTATACAATGACTTGCGGGGGGGGAGGGGTGGTAGGGAGCCGATGTACATAGTGTTCTTATCCTCCTAATAAAATCGAATAAGCTGGTACCAATTCGCCGTCCCCGAAGGGTAGAGGGCTTAGGTTGGTCCTGGGCGGGAGTCGACTTCAAGATTTGAAGCCAGGATTGCGCGAGGTAAGCGCGGCCGCGAGTGGTAAGCGCGCCACCTGCCAGTGGACCACCTCCGCTTTGATAAGTGAAGTTTGTGAGAACTTCTGACAACCTTGAGAAAAGCATTTAGAAGAAACAACGGGCAAAAATAAACCTGTTATGTAAGCAGTATCGTCGCCACGTATCCAGTGAGGTAATCCAGGAACAGGTTCAGAATGGACACTGAAGCCAACTTGATCGAGAGCGACGCACTGAAGCCACTTGATCGAAGCGATGCTAGCACCCAGTCAATCGCACTAAAACACCGATGTTTTGCATAGAAACCTATGCGCACAACTCTGTGTGTGCTGGTGATTTTGTTGATTTCCCACAACAAGGAATTCTTTGCCTAGTTGTTCGCTGTTACTGTGACTGCTCCGCCTCAACAACTGAGGCCAAAATTTCTATCCATTCAATTTTTCGGTTACCATTCGGATCGCCCAGATGACACCGGACTCTCGTCTCTCCTATGACACGGCCTCGTCTTATCAGTATGGTTGCGGCGTGCCTGCTGCTTGCTATTTCAGGGTGGAGAGCGTTGTTTCCGAGTCATGGGTTCGAGTGCGCGAAATTGGCCCTACGAGCGGGATGGCGTATGCGGCTTTCGCATCAGGACCCATTCCACTCAGCGTGGCAGCGCTGCGACACGATAATTCTCTCTGCATCTCCGACCCTAAAGTCAACTAGCTCTCCCCTTATGTGCCTTTATCTATTCACTCAATTGGGGAATACTTTGCAGTGCGCACGATGTCGTGACTAGGAACTAATGCTTCACATCTTCCACCTTACATGACGTATAGCGCGTACGTATAGTTGGTTGTTTTCTGAGTCGGCCTCTTGTGACTGATACAAATGTTTACAGACGTTGGCACATACTAAACCTGATTCGTGATTGTTTGTCCGTTCAAGTGATTTATTTAGCGAATCTTTGTAGAGTGTCAATGAAACAATAACTGAGTAACCTCTTGATTGTACGCAACGCGCTTGTTGTCAAAGACACATTCGTGAAGACACGTCGTAGGCACAAATTTTTGAAAGAAAACTTCATATGCTGAATGGCTGACCAGCGATGAAAAATATCGGTCAAACCCGTCGAATCGTGCTGACTAAGGCTCTGGGATTGGACGAGTATTTGGAGAAGGGAGACATTAAAGCGCGGGCGAGAGAGCCAGAGGCGAAATGTGAGGGAGCTGGAACGAAAGAAAAAACTTGGATTGGTCCCCCATAGAATGAAGGCAACGCATCACATCTACGCTCACTGGTATACACTCCTTATCCCTGAGCCAGAGTAGGCGTGGCATTTGAACATGGCACGGAATTGGTTACTCGTGGAATATTCCAGTCTGGGACAACTGTCATCTTGTTCTGTGTTGGACAGAGACACGACAACAATTGTGTCAAGATGAAAATATCTCACCAGAAGCATAGACACCTTCAGGTTAAGTTGAAGCATGCGGCCACGCCTACCCGATCCCAGGGATTCCGAGTATACAGTGGTTATCCTCATGGGTGGAGCAACTTCTAGAGTTTGCGTTCCTTCAGCTACGACTACAAATCGGTCCACTTGCACAAAAAAGATTCTTTCCATTGGTCAATGCCAGAGCATGTCTTCAAGGCACATTTTGACAACACGTAGGCAGAAGGTTCAAAAACGCTATACATTACTTCAGTGAAAGGAAAAAGTAAAAAAAAAACTGCTAGTGAAGCCCTGAGTAAGTACCCCTCTGATTCTGCGTGTTGGCATGAGATCAGGCTTGCTTATAACATGACACTATCGGCTCATTTGCCCTGTCATGTTACTTTGACTATTAAGACGCTCAACTCCTACCATACTACAGTTATTCATAAGCAGCCGTATTACCACGATCACTTTGGGCAATAAAGGCGGAACTCGGAATAAGAATAGATCTCGAGCCTGCACCCCCCTTTCTGCGCTCATTGCAGCTAAAAAAAGGACAGGGACATAAGTGCTCGAGAACCGGGCTACCTCCCACGTGACTACTAGTGCGCCTTGGCTAACGCAAATGTGGCGTTTCAATCAAGGGCTAAAGGAAGCAGGATAATCAGAAAGGCACCGCTTTGTGCGCAGCCACGTTTCAAGGGGACTCTAAAAAGCACCCTATAGCTCTATATTAGATCATATTAGTTTGATGATTCACTCTTCCAAAGCTTCTGATCCAAGTTGGCGTGGTCCGAAGTCATCACAAAGTTCTGCCAACCACTTTAATGAATCGTCCTGTCCATTGATGATCTCATACAGAAGCACTTCTGAAGTGGCCGTCAGCTGCAAGCGAACCATATAGAACTATTAAAATAATAAAGTAAAATAATAACAAATGATATATAATATATTAATAAATTTGAAAAAATTGTAATAAATGACCACGAATCATCTACGTTTTCAATTGTGAGCAGTAAGGGAAAAAGTGCTGCTCGGCTTTTCTTTCTCTTCTTCCATGTTCAATAACAAGTTTCACTTGGTATGGCCTAACCTGAATTAACGAAATGGCAAGAGCTATCTGGGACCGTCCCTCCCTATAAGAACAAAACTCCATGGGAGAAGCGTGATTGCTGTTTAACCCATTGCGTACCGCGTGCTGCACATGGTGAAGCACTCTTAGTGTGAACTCATTTAGCATTGTTAGATGACTGGAAAGAGTCGGTATATTCCTGAAGTCGTCTGGGACAAAATATGTGTGGGGGAAATTGCGAGATTGAATAATAGCTAAGTTGCTGGCATTTTTCGAGTAATACCTCAACTATTACATTTTTTAATTAACTCTCCTTTACCAATAAAACCGAAATCCTGCTTAGTACACGACTGAAAAATTGTAAAATGGTGTGAGTGAACAGCTTCTAAGCACACTGCGTCACTTTTTAACTCCTCTTAATTTTATCAAGCTTTTTGGCTAGTTTCGCATTTTTCGGCTTTACACTTTTATCACGTAACAATATTGAATCCCCTTTAGCATACGTATACTTATAAAAGTGATGCATAATACGATGTGTGTGCAATATTTTATGTTATATGTATAAGATAAAAATCTTATGTTTTTATACTCAGCGCGCCAGAAATCGCGTCGCGCAAATACACTGCGGTACGCAATGGGTTAAAAGGATCATTCATAGTTTGCGGCAGCATCCACCAGCGACCGTCAGCGTCTCGAGGGAGAATATCTACCTCGAGTTTACCACTGTTTACCAGCGACCAAGTAGGGGAAACTGCTGGTAAAGAATGGAGAAAAGGAGGGAGGAGACAGCCGGATTAGGCGTTCTGGAATTTGTGGCGTGTGCAACCGCACCGTGCTACTACCCAGTACCGTGCTCCTGGTCGCTGATGGAGTCTGGTAGAAGCTAGATCAATATCCATATTTCCTAGTCTTTCGAGACGCTGACGGTCGCTGCTGGCTCTGCCCTCGTAGATCGATACTTTCCTAGTCGCTGACAGGCCTTGAAATGCTGATGGTCGCTTGTGGACGCTGCCACAAAGTATGAACGCGGCCTGGGGGTTGCATTGGTCTTAGTGAGAAGTCGGAACTTTCATTGTGTCATATTAGCTGACGAAGACATCGCTACACCGTCCTTGAATGACATTACCCCCACACTACAATTGTGCTTAATCGTCATATCCCTCTCCAAAAAAAGCAGCCATATTCAAATCATGTACGATGTCATACTCTCGCCATCTCTGAGATATGGAGTGCTTCCTGTGAACAGGGGAGAGAGCATACAAAAATGTTGTGAATCGTTGGAACATGAAGAGGCAAGAATGAGTTTGATTGCAAAATGCCTTGAAGATCCAGAAGAACCAAAACGTTTCTGCTGAGCTCTCCCTTTTCTCCAACTTCCCTCCCCTCCAACTTAGACTGTTATATATCTTCCTTGTTAGTACCAAATAATCCCCAATAGAATGTCTTGGTTGTTCAGATATAGGGTACTTTTTCAATCTGCGACCGATTTTTCTCGATATTCCACTCCAGCGCAGCGTACGCAGGAATATGGCAGCATTAACACTAGTAATAAAGAACGGAATTTCAAGGAGTTACTTCAGGACAGGGAGGGGCTGCTGGGCGCAGCTACTTTCTCCATAACCCTTATGCGATCATAGAGCCACATTGTGGACAACACCGGCCACCTGGCCACTTCGCTACCCTCCATAGAACATACACATGCAACCATAACCCCAAAAACCAGAAATCGCCATTAAGGTAGTAAACAAAATAAAAATAGCACGAATTTTAGTGGCAATAGCATGACTTTCATTCATACACGTACTGTCTTTGCTATTTTGCAACAACAATGGTCAGTAACTAAAAGAACGAAACTGATGATCGAAAGGGGAAAATAATGAATGATTCACTCTCGAATTCTGTCCCAGGCAGAAAGAATTCCAAAAAAATTACATTATTTTTTCGTGCAGATGTGAAGACGGGAATAGTAATCAGCAAGTGCAGAACGATCAGCTCCATTGACCGCATGACACAACGCGCAAATATAACAGTGGCTGTGTGACACGGCCGAAGGAAAACAACCCAGCCAAAGACAAGGTGGAGCAAAAATCGACGGCGACAACCAGCTGATTATGGAGGCCGTCAACGCTAAATAACCGGCCCCCTATTAAGAGAGTTTTCTTGCTTTCTTGATTGAGTTGTCCAGCATGGTACAAGTTCTCTTCAATATCTGGCTTCCTGCCAACAAACTGACATGGACACGGCCTTCTGCACCCAGCTGTATTGTTCGAGATGTTTCTTGTTGATTTTGTCAACTATAATGCGCGCTCGCATGTTGATGTTTCGTGAGGGTAGCGAATGGGCGGAGCCTCAGCGAGTGGGGAGGGGCTTCGGAATATTTCATGAGGCTCCTGGCGTCAGTTCTGTCGCGCATTCGGGGTGTCAAGATATCAGTGGGATTGCAAACGGAATAATCGCTCGAAACGAATTTCACCTGTCCACATAAGGCGAGGTTTGCTTCTTTCTCAAGGCGAAAGGTTTCTCTGAAGCTTTCAATCCTAATCTGCACTCTGACTTGGAGTCGATTGGTTTCATTCACAGACATTCACAGAGGAACGTCTGACAAAATGTTCCGTTCCTGTAAATATTACAAGTAGAATGGAAAGGGAAAAAAAAACTCGCCAGTCACTTAGTCACTTTGTGAACATATTTATTCACAGAACGAGTCACGGACTGGTTCTTTCATAATTTCTGGAAGCAGTCGACTCCAAGAGACGCATTGACTATCAGAGCATGTGAAGATCCGCTTGGGGGAGGGGGGGAGGGGGGGGGGGGGGGAAATCAGGCACGTTTTAGCCACGACCGGTGAAACTGTCGGGAATGCGTTTGAAGGCGGATTTTGCGATAATTCGATGCTGTTTCCGTTTGAGTACATGTACTGGTTGACTTACCCTGGAAAAAAAGCAGAACGAACCATGGAAAACGCCTCAGTAAGGCATTCATTACTCCAAGCCAGAACTGAGAGAGCATGCAAAGAAGCAAGATGACAGATACGACAGTCAGCAACGCAGGCAGAGTAAATTGAGCCACCTTGCCTCTTAACGTCCCTTACCTCACAACTTTCTGACGCGGAACTTATACAGTGTTGTCTCTTGCGGTCCACACTAGATTTCCTCACAAAGAGCTCCGATTCTTATGATTGATCGCACAACATGCTTTTAAAATTCACAACCATTTCCCTGAGAGGGCGAATCGATCACATCCAGCATAATGTGCAGTTGAAATCAGGGCACATCATTGGTTGGGGATTTTAGTCGACTCTGTACGACCCCCCTTTTTTGGGAGTTGGTACGACCCCCCCCAGCCCTCTGTCCTTCCTCATCGAATCGAGCCGTCGAGCGGGGGGTAAATAGCACATGTGAAATAAAATAGCCCCTTCACAACGTCCATGAAGCGAGAAAAATCAACTAT
>MU931400.1:0-17164 GCA_036418165.1 Cooperia oncophora
AATTTTACTGCTGTTATTATTTAATCCAGGACCGCGCTTACCACTCGCGCGGTCCTGGGTTCAAATCTTGGGTCGACTCCGCCCAGGCCAACCAAGCCTTCTACCCTCCGGGGACGGTAAATTGGTACCAGATTCGTCTGGGAGGATAAAACACTGACTTCGGCTGGCCACCGCAAGTCATTGTATAGGCCACATCGCATTCAATAAGCCACTACGATTCTGAATGGAAGTAGAATGCGTGCCGCATCCCACAAAGGGATTGATCAACGGCGAAGACTTTATCCTTTATCCTTTTATTTTATTTGATGATAAATATTCAGTGGCTTTTTGGTTGTACGGTAGTAATATTTTTTATGTTATTTCGAACAATCCCGATGAAATTCTTTATTGAACCATTGCAGTCCTGCATGCAATGAAACACTACTAATTCGGGTTCGTGCCGTTGAAATGGTACACTTCAAGCCTTTTTCTTCTTCTGTGTGAGAGCCACACTGCGACGTGGACAAGGACAATAGGTTGAATCTCGCCCAGGGCGTCCAAGCATTCCTGGCATTCCTGGCTGACCGTCCATGCCCTTATTTCCTGGTGATCCCGGTATACCGGGCGGTCCCTGATGCCCAGGTGTACCTGGTGCCCCATCGTTTCCTCGAGCACCAGGTTTCCCAGGCTCTCCACGTGCTCCAGGCATTCCAGGCATTCCTTGCCGGCCAACGCCTTTGCGTCCGTCCTGACCGGGCTGTCCAGGTCGTCCATCCATTCCTGGATGCCCAGGGGGTCCCTGCTCACCCGGTGGACCTTGTGGCCCGGGTTTGCCGTTCTCTCCACGAGGTCCAGGGTTTCCCGGCCTGCCGTCCATTCCTGGATGTCCTGGAGGTCCGTCGGGTCCTGGAGGGCCTTGTGGTCCTGGCGGGCATCTGATGCAAGCTGGGCTCGGAGTTGGGCAGTGAATAGGAGCATAGACAGTCATGTCGTCTCGTCCTGGCTGTCCAGGTGGTCCAGGGGTGCCTGAAATCATGCAATTCTTGTATCCATCGTGGTAAAGAGAGTCTTGAAAAAACTCACCAGGCTGTCCGGGCTGTCCAGGTGGGCCAGGTGGTCCTGGTGGACATGTGATCCTCTGGGGCTCGCAGATACACCATGGCGGCAGGGCTTGTTTCTTCTGACGGAAGATCGATTGGAACGGATTCGGGCGAGGTTTCGATGGCGGGGTGACAGTGATTTGTACGTCCATCATCTCTGCCCAAGCCGAGTCGGTCTCAACACGAAATACGGCCACCGAATCGAGTACCTAAATAGGGAAAATAGGACAGTAGGTCCTTCAAAAGGTCAAGGGAACTATATTAGCGAAAATCTCGTACCATATTGTGGACGTCGTTAATTTCATTGTAGAGCGATGGAATCACGACAAGGCAAGCACCGATGGCTAGAATTGAGGCCAGTGAGGCCACAGCGACGATGTTCTTGTCGGTGAGCATGACGCTTCGTCGACGTCAAGTTGGTTGGTGTTGGTCAACGTGGTGGTCTGACTCTTGTACTGGTACTTTTATACTCGTCATTACGACATCGTCGAGGTCGTTTTCCTGTTTTCGAAAAATATCAAACTACTTCGGTTCTTATGATGTCGGCGGTAGGAGGAAAAAAAACCGCCATCCACCTGTTGAGCAATTAAGGTCGACTAAGTGTTGGCCGCCGCCTCGTCTACTGTCGCCCGTTACGTGAAAATGTACGTGCACTCTGATAAAAAACTGTGACAGGCAGCCCATTTCATTAGCGGAAGTGGAACCGCCGCATCGCGACCGCCGCCCGCGGCCACATACGAAACTCGGTAAAATGCGTCCTTTTAGATCATAAAATTACAATTTTCAGCTCTGACACACTGCGCTGGAATTCTCCGTACGATGAAAAAAGTCTTTATAACTCTTAAGGAACTGGATTCACCTGTGACCCATAAGAACAAAAGTTTAGTGCAGGGGTAATTCCACTGGTTACGACCATTTCGTTCTCTGGGTTACATCGTTCCTTTCCAATTCTACTACTACAATTTTTTCAGAAACCTGCTCAAAATAGGGACGTTCCACATTCAAGCCAACTCGGATAAGTTTGAACTCAGAGGGAGCAGCTTAGCTTGAACTTACAGTCGAAGCCAGAAGATCCATGGACTGAGAATACTTGGAGGTAGCGCGATCTGCAGATGGGACAACTCGTCCAAAGCACTAAACTAAGGGGTTATGCTACAACTAAAAGCTTTGGTGGGGGTCCTGCTGATAAAGGCCAGAGCGCTGAGGAACAAAGAACTGCAGCTGTTAGGGCATTGTGAGGTACAAAGAAATGTTGCGAGCCAGGAGATGAGTGCTCCAAAGGGAGAGGACGTCGGGGTGGATGAGCCAAGTATTTTGCTCGAAAAGTTGGAAAGTTGGAAGGTGAAAGGTCAAGGTGATCCCAAAAACACATGCAGGTGAGAGAGCGCTGAGAAAAAGAGGAAGTTGACATCATTGAAGGGATCGAGTTTTAGTTGTCCGTAGACCAAACTGAAGAACTTCTCCCAATTTATTCTTTACATGTACCAACACTTATGGGAACCTGTCGATTCAGTGTTTGGACGAGTTATCCAACCTAGCACTCATCATATAAGAGGTGCTTGTCGTTCAGTGCCATCACATTATCATGAACGAGTCACAAATACCCCATTTGATCCGTCTTTTAGATGAGACAACTCGTCCAAATCATTAACTTCAAGAAAATCTCTCGGCCTGTGCTTTACATGTACCGACAGTCACGAAAATGCAGCGATTCAGTGATCCGGACGAGTGATATTATCGTCTTACAACATGAGCGATGTTTGTCGATAGTTCCCATCACTTATCATCAACGCCTCACAACACGTCATGCGACTCATCTTCCAGATGGGACAACTCGTCCGAATAATTAAGCCAAGGTATTCTTTCTAGTTATAGTTCACATGTGCCGAAAACTACAAAAATGCAGCGGTTTAGTGATCCGGACGAGTTATCCAACCTCACATCTCACAACATGGGCGGTTTTTACTGATGTGTCACAACGCGCCATGCTACGCATCTTCCTCAGAGGACAACTCGTCCGGATCACGGAAGATAAGTTCCACACAGACAATTCTTGTCAGATATGCAGAGTGCACCTCAAGTTCTCCCATTCTAGCAAAGATTTATTCGAAATTGACGCGGGTGATCAGCGCAACTTTGGCTCAGTTGGCACCGAAGAGCAGCGAACGAGTAGCGGAACACTTGTTCAATCCTGGGACCTTATTCAGTGTGCCTGTGACGGTTTTGTCCGCTTTTTTCTTCACCAATAGATCACAGAGCATCTACCGTTTCATATTTGGACCGCAAAGCCCACGAATTATAATTGCAGACAAAGTTTTCGAATGGATAAGGAAACCATCCATAAGGAGACCCTAGCGTGGCAGCACTATAATTTTGGTATTCAAATTTTTTTTATTTGGGAGTACTCGACGAAAAGGGTTTAGCTCCACCCCTTTATAGGCAATAAAAGGGTCGCGTAAAAGAGTTGAACGCCTGATGAGCAGCGTCATCAGGTACGTTCCGGCACTGCAGGGGGATATATTTGCAAAATTAGACCCCTCCCACATTTTTTCCCGGATCGACCCCGTCTCCATCCTAAATACTTAGTCTGCTATCGGTCAGGGCGGCTTCAAGAGGGAACGAAGGAGCTCACCAATGATGTTTTTCACCACTGGTTCGTCTTGATCGATCACTAACGGATCAATATTGGAAGAGAAAGACATCCCGGAAGGCTTATTCCACCCCTGCGGAACTGCCGCCCTTACTGACTACGACGTACAAGAAATCCTTTCTTCCAGAAACAATGGCGTGGGTGTGGTGCATATATTCCATAGACTACCACGGAAAATGACATAGTGGGCCTAGTAGTAGTTCTTCGCGGCTGCCGGCTAAAACGGCTATAAAACGTGCGTAAAATAGGAAAGTGAGCCATTGGAAGATTTATTCCCATGCCGAAAAGTGCCCCTCGGGGTTAAACGTTTAACCATGTGCCTGCAATGCAATATTCTGTCAGCCAATTATGTAGTATTGTCTTCAGAAAATCAGTTTATACGACAGAATAAAACGGTTATACCAAGGTACGGTTAACCTGGATAAAGTTCGATCTACCCGCTTATCAAACCCGTCCGAGAACTCCTTCTCACCACTACCTTTTACACTTTATCCGTGGTTTCACTCGTTTAACACCTCACCTTGACGTCACAATTACACATACGACTACGTTGATGTAGTACATACCTGCGTATTTGAGAGCTCGTGGAAAGAAGAGACCGGGTCATAGGTTTACCATGAGAGAATTTTTGATTGTTGACCTTCTCCGCGTCCAGCTCGCGTTATGTCCCCCGCCCGCCTTCTAGTGGACTGCACAGCGAAACTACCATTGCAGATAGTTCGTACAGTCTGTACCCTTCTGCCTCAACTGCTAAGAGCTCTTTTAAAAGTTGTAAGATCGGCAAACAGATAGGAACGAGGTGCGTCGTACCAGAACGGGTTTTCCGGTTAAAGCGCCGGTTATGCAAACATTTGGCATAACGGAATGATTTGACCTGACGCAGACACTTGACTGCTTCTTTGTTTGTATATGGACAGAAGAGCAAAGGGCTAGGTGTTGTTCGGACACATTTTTTGCGATGGGGGGGGGACTGCATCGCCTTCCTTTCCCGTCTTCGCGGAAAAACCACCAGCTGTCACCGAACTCGTTCGAACACACGTTGAACTTTATATTTTGGAGAGAGTTTTCAAATCCTTAACCCCTTCGAGTGTTTGCGCTTGCGTTCTTTTTCGTGTGTGTTGGCAACGTCCTTAAATGAGTTCAGCGTTCACTCGTTCATTACTAGTTTTCAAGGTTGTTTTCATACATTTCATTCATTTTCATGACAGCTTTTTTTTGTTGCCGATTTGGAAAATGAGGTCAATTAATGTCAACAGGCAACAATTCGAAAGGATGAGAATTTTCTCAGCAGTGGCTGGTGAAGTTCGACAGAACTGCTAGATCTGTTAGAGGCACGTGCAAATTGTAAGTTCAGCCTCATCCCTCCAAAGCCCGACATGGAATAACTTGCTGGAAGGGGTAGATATTCAGTCACAGCCGTATCGTATTGGCGTTTTTCTCGAGAGTTTTTTCTGAACTCAAAGAAAACTTACAGTGATAAATGCCATAGAAAAATAAACAAATAAATTTAGTCGATTAAGGTGTTTTTTTGCTTCCCTTCCCTGCTCAACAGCAGTTTCTGAGGAGGAACCAGAGAAATTTTTCGGGAGGTTGATAGGGAGTTGGGAGGATTTGGCAGGATGCAGGTGGGATGAGAAGAGGGTCGTATGCTTCGTAAGTAGGAAAACTTTGATAAAGGAGCAATTATGAAATCCACTGAACCCTCTACCTTTCACTTATCGTGTACTATGAATTCTTACAAGGATACCTTCAGAAGAATCGGCCAGAATAGCCATGTACAGGGGATATCACTGAATTCAGTCGGGGCGTGTCAGCGGCGCGTGAATTCTGGCGCGGTGCCAGCCCCATTCCCACTACTTGAGCGCTCGATGCTGCTACACTCGATAACTGAATTTGGCAGCTGTGACTTCAGCTAACGACAGCTGACTTCGCAATCGGTCATGGCGGGGTCAGGAGGCGGAGAATGAGCTCACCCGGCTGCATTTTCTACCATTAGTGATCGCTTCAAGACGAAAACAGTGGTTGAAAACGCCGTCGATTGGCTCGTTTCATGCCTTCTCAGACCTCACAACAGTGTTACAGCTGACATGATGGCAATCAGTCGGGGAGGTCTCAAGAAGGATGGTCCAGCCGCGGCGTTTTCACCACTGGTTCTTTTCTTCCGTAACCGACCTCTAATCGATCATGGAAATCGATCGAGGAAAGCGGCCAAAGGCGGGCTTACCCCCTCCTGACCTGCCCCAACTGACTGCGACGACATCGTCGTTATGACTAGCCATAAACCACCGCACTGTGTCATTTGTAAGGTGCTTCGCTTCAACTTCACACGAGGCTAATGAACCAGCTTTATTGGCCTACGTTTCGATCGCCGATCGCCTTCTCCTGAAGGAGTCCAAGAAACTTAAGACTACCCGTCTAGACGTTTCCACTACCCTGCTGAAGTTCGTGAAGTAAGAAGAGCTATTCAGCGTTTCCACCGTAACACCGTAAGATCTTCGAGACCACTTCTAAGTACAGTCTTGTTCACCCCCCCCTTGTTTCACTGCGGATGCCTAGGGCGTATGCCGGGGATCGGGAGCTGTTTGCGTGGGCCAGCCCGGTTGTGTGGCGCAAACTTGCGCTTCCGCTGAAACTGTTCATCCGCTGTGACGCAGACGTCAGAGCTTCATGTTTGAAAGGAATGTAGCTCAGCATTCCACCACTGTCGGCTGGTGGTGGCACCATCTTTTCGAAGCAGTACCCTAAGAAATTGCGGGACATTAGGACAACAACAGTTACCTAAGTACACGGTCATTCGACTGTCCAAGCCAAAACGACAATTAGTCGCGTATTTCCTGGATGTAATAGGGTCGCGAGACCGGGAACGCCCATCCGTAGAATGTGCGCCTGGGGAGAAGATATGGTAAAGTTTCCTGTATGTCTTCCTGTTCTCTCACCCTTTATCTCTGGTCTCGCCCACGCAGGAGCGCCCCGCTTCTTGAAATTCCGGTCCAATCCTCGGGCTTCATTAGGAGTGTCTTTGACAGTTTTGTCCACTCCTCCCCTCACTGGCTGAAGTTTCAACTCAACATTATCAAAAGGATAGTCTTCGCTTGGCGCCCTCATCCCATGTTTGGAAAGTGAGCGCCTCTATTCGCAAGATCGCAGGCGGGCTTACCGAAATGTGCGATGTGCGAAACAATGACTTGCGGGGGGCAAACGATGGCAACTGAATCTCGCGTATTCTCGCTCCCAGGCGAGTTCGTGGCAATGTGGTCCGCCCCCAGAGGGTTGGTAAAGTTTGGTTGAACTCGACTGGAGGGCCGCTACGGGACTCAAAAACCGATAATCCTCGCAGTTCGCCGGCCCGCGCGCGTGGTATCGTGCACTTGCCAATACATCACCTCCGCCTTATTTAGCATATTAGCTCCGATGAAATATTGTCGAGAGGATTCCGCGCTAGTTCGTAAGGGAGGGACCAGGTAAAGAAACACGCGGGAATGCAAAATGCGCAGTCTGCGCTCTCCCCAAGCAACAGCGCCTAGTGTTCAGAGGTTGTGTGTGAAAACCTGGGGTTGCCGTAATTCAGTGAGCTATTGTACCAGTAAGTGGCGGCGGTGGTGTAGTGGCAATTGACATGCTTCCTGTGGTCGAATCCTGGATCGGATTCGGCCCAGGGAACCCACGTCCCCTACCCCCCTACCCTCCGGGACGGTAAATTGGTACCAGATTCGTCTGGGAGGATAAGAACACTGACTTGTACATCGGCTGGCCCCGCAAGTCATTGTATAGGCCACATCGCATTCAATAAGCCACTACGATTCTGAATGGAAGTAGAATGCGTGCCGCATCTCCAAAAAAGATTGATCGACGACGAAGACTTTATCATTCATTGTACAAGTAAAATTACAGCTAAGGGTTCTGTGAACTGAAGCAGCGTGAAATTAATTTTACCTTCTGAAGTTTCTAAAAAGCATACAAGGAGAGCAGAATGCCGCATAGGCAGGCGAGTTGAAAGAAGACGAAGAATAAAAATCGGTTCCACACAGGATACGGTGGCGCCTGTACTTATAGGCAGAACTGCTAGCTGATTTCTCCCCCGGAAGGGGTCAGGCAATTGCTACAGTTGTCACTGTGGAGTGGCGAAAGTGGGACAATCTTCCGAGCTGCAGATTGGATTTCTTGAAGGCACGGTTCGCGATAACAAGCCTAGGTGATGTTGCAGAAATGTGGAAGAAAATTCGCCAAGTGAACATCTATGAAGAGAAAATGCCAAAGGGAACGTTGGAAACGCATTCGTCAGGCCTCCTCTAGCCTCAAACAACTGTAGAGGTAAAAGACCGAAAAGACGCGCTGGGACAATTCCCGTCGGCTGATTCCCAGTAATGAACCCTATGACTCTACAAGAGACAAGGAATGCATCCACTCCATGATACTATATCCATGATACTTGCCCGAGAGCATTACTTTTGGCTGGAAGGCCGACTTTGGAGGCGGAGTCTGGAGGCGGAGTCACTGGAAAAAGGGATGTACCACTGAAGCAACTTTGCGCCTTAATTCCTTTACCGTACAACTTTCCGCCGCGAAACTGGCACAGGGTTGTCCACTCCGGACCGCACTACCTTCCCACATAACCTCTTGCATTTTCATAGGTCATCGCGGACCGTTCCTTTAAGCAGGAAAGAAATGCGAACCAGATGAGCACGGGGTCTGTTTTCAGTGGAACAGATGGACTTGGGGCCGTGGTAATGTAGTGTTCCACTGCATTACTGGGAACGGACACTACTCTAAAGGCAACGGGTTCTCCAGTCCACTAGAGGAGATAGCTGAATGTAATAAGTAATCCTCCAGAACTATTCAAAACTGCAACTTACATCCACTTGTTATCACTGCGGTCAGTTGGGGCGTGTCAGCGGTGCGGCGCTGATTCCCACCATGCCCGTAGCCGCAACGATAAATGGACGCCGCGTCAAAACCCATGCGTCGCTGACATGCCCTGGCTGGCTTCAGTGATAACGACTGCTCCCTATTTCTCCAGGACGATTCTTGCCCTCATGTGGCAAAGACAACTCGTCAAAAAACCTGGAAGTCCAGCTGGAGGGTACCACCTCTATCCGAAATTGTTGCCATCCGAATATATCTGCTCCAAGACTTGATATAATACCTACGAGAACGGTAACTCGATAGTGACGGCATTCCTGAAACAGCAGTAGCCAAGTTCCGTGATGTTCAGTCCCGCACCCCAAATGATCTATGTCCGCAAAGGTCTAAAAGGACACCTTGGATACGACGGAAAGTCAACCTGAAGATGGAATGGATCTCTGCTCGCCCGTCCTCAGCTCAGCTGAGGATGGGGGCCGCGACTTCGCGACTCACCCTTTTTTCTACATTATTCAATACAGTGTCGCGGCGCAGTGGGAAGGGGCATTTTGCACTTTCGTTGCTTCACTAGTTCTGGTTTACAAGTCTCACTCTGGTGAAACCTGTGAACTCTTGTGAAGCTGGAGCAAGCTCGTCAAGCCATCATGGTAAAAGACCGCTGTTTAGATGGGTTGACAGCATCAAATGGAGAAATCGCTAAATGTGCAAAATGTCGCCTCTGCCGTCACCAAACCAGTCGCCATTGTCGCCTCTGTGTGTCGAGCGTCCTCGTCACCGTTAAGTTTCTTCGGTACCATTCAAGTTCAAGAAAGCAGCTGAGTTCAAAATAGAAAAAGAAGATTTATATTAGGACGGCATGACTGGAAAAGCCTTTGTTTAGTTCTTCAAAATTGGAGACTTTGAGAATACGCTTTACGTCCCCTGCAAGGTGGCTTCCCGCACGTGCCAGGAAATGAGTTAGGAACCGCATGCAGGTTGGAAGCCGTGCGCATCTTTTTCCTTCGAAAGTGCCGCTCTGAAGCGATGTGAACGGGGGCGGGCCCAAGCGATAGAGGATGGTGAAGGAGCTGGATGCCGTTTTGGGCTCCACTCGCTATCCACAACGTGGGGCATTTGCGCCGATTCCGAGGTCCCATAGCGAAGAACATGATGGCAAGCTGCCGATCGCGGCCATATGTGGAAGTCGATCAGATGCGAGAGGGCGCAGACAGGTAGCGCGGCCGCCTGATTGTGCGGCACGTTGCGGTCTGGCTACTTCGTTTTGTGATGGGTAGAGGAGACATCTGGCTACCGATACCCTTCAGCTTCAACTAGCGCAATTCCAAGTGACGAAAATGGTGCGCTTATACAACAATGGACCAATCTACCCCTGCACATGAATAAGGATCCTCGAAGATGGTACAGCGATTTTTAAAGCGAAATAAGGTCGAGGGCTGTTTGAACTGAACATGAAGGAGCTATGGTGTATGAAACTACTGCGTAAAGTAGCTGGGTCTTGTTTACTACGGACACTGGGGGCTTAACTGCGGACATTGGGGGGCGTTTCAGGGAGGCTGGGCATGGCCAGAATCCGGTCTCAAGAACGCTGCATAGACAATGGTGAACTATTTATTTACAAGGTGGCCACAGTTGCGTAAATAGTAAAGTCAGTCATCGAAAATCCGTGAGTAACACTTTTCCTCAGCCTCTATTGAAGGCTTGCTGGATTTCTTTTCAGTAGAACAGTGACTGTTGTCGCATCTAGTGTAGCATACACTTCTAAATTTCCACTTATGCCCCTCCCCTCCTCCCCCAACCGACTGTCCAGACTTTCTAGAAAAGTAGCAAAAGTAAATGAGAACATACGGTCAAGTGCAATTTGGAGAATGCATACGTGTGTCGTGCTAGAAGCGGTTGTCGGAATGCTGAGTAACGCGTTTTCTTTCAGTGTCACGGAATGAGCCCCAGCTTCGGGACCTGCAATCTCTCTCTTCATCCTGGAGGTGGAGAGGGCGTGGCAAGATTCAAGCATCTGCCTGCCATCTGCCACCAGCTGACTCAAAATGGAAAATCCGACCAGCAGCACAACCGTCGTCGCGTCCAAATGAAGACTGCGCACCTCCCCCCCCCCCACCTTTCGGGACATGGAGTGCATGTACTTTAATTTGTGCCAACGCGTTGCGAGCTAACGTAATGTTTTTGGCGTAGTAGCAAAAGTGAATAGGGGTTACATATGAATTTGAACCTACAACATTGCAGCTCTGATTCCTTTCTAGATACTCTACCAGCTGCTCATCACTAGAAACAATTTTCGCCCCCGCCCCCTCCGAAAAAACTTCCTCGTCTCTTTTCTCTTTTATGTGCTCTCAAATTCCTTTCAAATTCAGGAAAGTAGTTACAGGAGCCCAAATAAGTGAAAGGAAAACTGTTTTTAATAATACAGTGTTCAGGAGCCAATAACTCTGGAGGGGTAAAACCAGGGCACGCCATCGTTGTGATGATCACAACGGGGGGGGGTCGTATTTGACCGCGAGGGAGGGGGTCGTATTTGGTCTGAGAAAATTTTTTTGGTAGTTGATTTCTCTTGTTTCACGGACGGTATAGGGGGTCGTATTTGGCCGTTGTTGAGAGGGACTGCCAAAGATCTATACAACTACTATTTCCGATAGTTGAAAATGATAGTTAAATCCTGACGACCTCCCCCCCTCCCTCCCCCGCTCGATGGAAAATTCTTGGCTGAAAAACTGGAAATTTGGAAAAAAGTGGTAGGAAGTTGGGAAAATCTAGGAAAGTGGTAGGTAGCATGGGGAGGGGGGTCGTATTTGAGGATAGGAATTAGGGGGTCGTATTTTTCAGGAAATGATCACAACGCGATGGCGTGTCCTGGGGCAACTAAGCATGACTGGATTGAAAGTCATCCACATAGAAAAATTCTCCACCACAGAGTTCCTTGTCTCTTTTAGGCCTACCGTAAGTCGAAAGTTCTTATTTCCATCATGGTAGTTCTTGTTTTACCCAAGGAGTCCTTAAAAATCGCCCAAATACCCCTTCCCCCCAAGGCTGTTAGCGCCTAGCTTAGTTCGTTGTTCCGCGCAAATTCAAAGCTTTACCATTATACATTTCAAAACACAAGAAGATCTGCTCGACCGAGGGTGCGCTGAAATCTTCGCGCTTATTGAATCACAAGTGCAAAGGGATTTCACACACCACAGCCTGGGCAAGGGTGTGGGTCAGTTAGTCCGCGATGCGGCAACACTGTGAAAAAAACGTTGCAATATGGGCAGAGTGTCACATTGAGATGCGAAATGGCAGTGTCAGTAAAACCCCGCCTACAGCGAAAGGTTTCACTACGACTCCCTCTCACAACCTATCCATTACTGTCAAAATTACTGAATTTTTCAAAAATCTGCCATCGAGGGGAAGGGAAAGTAGGGGAAGTTTAGAGGTGGGGGTTGACACTTCCGATCGTCTATGACAAATAGTAGTTTTGTCGCTCCCCGCCAACTAGGAAGGAGGTACAGCTGGTATCGTCACAGCCCGGTGGGGCGGTGTCAGAAGGTGTTGAATGAGCCAACCCGCAGCGTTTTCCAGCATTGGTTGTTTTCTATCTGAACCGGCCACCATTGGTAGAAAAAGCAGTCGTGTTGGGCCTTCTCCCCGCCTTCTAGCCTTACCGGACTGTGGCGATAGCTAGACTGGACAACTGTATATAAAGCGAGTGAAATGAGAAAAATCAACTCTTGTCGGCTTGGAGGAGTATTTTCCGGGTCCAATCGATCATTGCCAATGCCTGCTGTGGAGACTGGTAAAATCCCGCAGAGCTACACTTGACAAGAGTCTATGGGTCTTCTTACCAAGGTGTAACGAGCAATTTGGCAAAAAGTAACTTGCGAAAGTGCAAAATGCCCTTCCCAAACCGAACAACGCCTGAATAGTAGTGCTCACGGCGGATTTCTTTCTGCGTATCTTCCCAACTAAGATTCCCCTGACCCGTACCTCCTGGGAAACAAGTTTGGCCTATACAATGAAGTTTCGGGTACCAGCTGCTGTTTTAATCTGTCTTTTTATAAACCCAAACGATTCTGCCACTTATTCGCTTGCCGTGAAGGTACAGAAGGCTCGGCTGGTCCGAACGAGAAACTGTGGAATTTGACCTCCGGACCGAACACTTGGCGAGCCGCCCCAGTTGCTACTTCACCATCTTTGTTCTATTATTATTATTATTATTATTATTATTATTATTATTATTATTATTATTATTATTATTATTATTATTATTATTATTATTATTATTATTATTATTATTATTATTATTATTATTATTATTATTATTATTATTATTATTATTATTATTATTATTATTATTATTATTATTACATGGAGCGGAAATCGCCATCGAGCAGGACAAACGCTGAAGAAGAAGATTATTATTACGTAATTGAATAAATTTTTCATTCACTGACAAAACCTGAGAAATGGGATACAGAAATGTGTCAGCATTACCCCATCCGAATTTGGCTCTGCTCCGGCTAACCAATTTTTCCATCAGGCGCTGTTCGGTTTGGGAGGGGCATTTCGCACTTTTGCTAGTTTCTACTGCTAGTCTATGTTAATTGCCAGGTTACGTTTTGGTGGGACCTGTAAACTCCTGTGAAGGTACGAAATGGTAGAAGTGGGCCTCTGACGTTTAGACATGTGACAAGAACTTACAGGTCTTCGCGAGGCAACCTGCTTCGCAAGGTACCGTTTGGTACCCCCACGAACCCGACTGCGCCCTTTCATCCTTCTTGGGCGGTAACAAACCCATTTGGAAGGATAACATTGACCTGAACAACATCAGCTGGCTCCCAGAGTTTATTGCGAAGGCCAGCTGGCACGAGTCACTAGATCTCCGACTGGAAGTCGAATGCATGGCGTATTTTGAATGGATCAGTGTTGATTTGAATTGATGGATTAATGTTGATTTGATCACGTACTATTAATTTTCGGCGCTGTTCGGCTGGGAAGGGGCATTTTGCACACTTGCTAGCTGTCATTTATGTTAACTAACAGGTTTTTGGTCAGACTTGTAAACTCTTGTGAAGCACATGTGAGCCAATTTACCAGCAGGACTTTACGGGTCTTCACAAGGTAGCCTGTAAATGCTTCGTTGAAGAACACATGATGCCCCCACTAAGCCGAACTGTGGCTTAATTTTTAACATAAATTGACAAATTATGTATGGGCCAATGAATCATTCACTACTTTCACTTCCCATTTATCTTTCATAGTAATGAGGAATATGTTTCATTTCTTTACGTTACACCCGTTTCACCGTCTCAAATGGCCTTTTGGGAACATTTGACAAATCGTATCAATTTTTTGTGTGACATTCGGGTTTCACTTCATGTGAACCAGTTCTTCAGTTACCTACACTGTACTAAATGGGAACGTGTCAATGCCACAAAATGCGAGCGGAGCGATTTTTAGCGGTTCCACTCTATTGTCAACTCGATGACCTTTTCCCTTTGCAAGTTCAGTAAGAACAACTGCAGTCCCCGTTCGGGAACAACTGCTACTTTGATGACGTCATAACTTGACAAAATCAACAAAATTAGCTTGGAAAGCTTTATGCAGAGATATGCAGAATGTCGTCGTGGTCGACAATTTAAGCCTTCTTCTTCTTGGTACGGCTGCTTCGTCGTGGACAGGGGCAGTATGTGGAGTCTTTGCCAGGAGCTCCAGGCATACCATTGGTTCCAGGATGACCGTCGTTTCCACGGTTTCCTGGCATACCGTTCTGACCTGGTGGACCCATCGGTCCTGGCATACCAGGTGCACCGGGGTTACCAGGAGCTCCGGGTGCTCCCATCTCTCCACGGGGTCCTGGATGTCCAGGCATACCTGGGCCACCAGTGCCTTTTCGTCCATCTTGACCAGGTGGTCCGGGTCTGCCATCCATTCCTGGATGACCAGGCTGGCCTTGGTCTCCAGGTTCTCCCATTGGACCAGGCTGACCGTTCTCACCACGTTGTCCAGGAGCTCCAGGTCTGCCGTCAATTCCTGGCTGTCCCATATTTCCATCGGGTCCTTGCGGTCCTGGCGGTCCAGGCGGACAACGGATGCAAGAACGATCTGGAGCTGGGCAGTGGATAGGAGCGTAAATAGTCATGTCGTCTCGTCCTGGCGGCCCAGGGGGACCAGGATTACCTAAAAGAAGATGCTAATTAGGATCTATCGTGGGAACAGTATAGGGTAAGCAGCTTACCAGGCTGTCCGGGCATGCCAGGTGGGCCAGGTGGTCCTGGCGGACAAGTGATTCGAGGAGGCTCGCAGATGCACCACGGTGGTAGAGCTTGTTTCTTCTGACGGAAGATCGAGTTGAATGGATTCTGACGTGGTAATGATGGCGGAGTGACGGTGATCTGCACGTCCATCATCTCCACCCAGGCCGAATCGGTCTGCACACGGAATGTGGCCACTGCATCGAGGACCTGAACACAAGCTGAGGAGTCCAACTGCTACAGTATGATCCAGGAGGACTTCTGAAGGGAACAGACTGACTCACCAAATCATGGACCTGGGTAATCTCATCGTAGAGCGACGAGATCACTAGTAAGCATGCACCTGTGGCCAATATCGAGCAGATGGTGGCGAAACCGATGACATGCTTTTCCACTAACATCGTCTACGGATGCACATTTGATGGCGTGTGGACGATCTTTTATAGGGGTATCCATGGCACCAAGTAAGACCGTTTCGCTTACGTTTCATCACGTATCTGCTCTTGATTCCTTGATGGAAAAAAACGTCTACTCCTCTCATTAGGCATGTTATCTAGAGACAAATTTCCCCTACCAACCACCACAATCAGTACAAGAGATGGTGGGAGAGAGAGAGTGAATGGCCGACAGAGAGCCGAGCTTTGAAAAAACGCTAAGAAAAAAAAGACGTTCTAAGTAAGAGTGGAACCTGCTGGTGTAAATAGGGTTGGACACATTTTGGAGAGCAATTTCTCTCTTAGTCAAATTCATTTCGGCTCCTTTCAAACTAACATAAATCATATGCACAGTCATCACATCCCGCAGTTACCAGTTTCTCCATTCAGCAGCCATTCTATTTACCCAGACTAACCAAATAAAACGATAAGAAAGCGTGAAAGCTGAGCAGCTACTGAGCAATTCATACAGGGCACGTCCTGCCGTTGGAAAAAATTTTGCAAAATGCGCCCCTCTTCAAAACTCCCCTCTTTGGTGCCGCCTCCCCATCCTATCCTAGCACTTCCCGCCATTCCGTCTGCCTACCTACCGCTTTCGGAGTGCTTTCTGAAAAATTTCTCCACTTTCACTCAGAAAACTGTTGTCGGAATGGGTGCTGTAGAAAGGAGGGGAGGGGGGGGAGGGGGAAGACGAAGGGAGTGTATTTATACATATAGCACGTTTGAAACAGGGCAAAAACCGTGAAAAGTCAGCAGCCCAGTCAGCTCGAAGGTAAATACGATCCTTCCTCTTCCTTCCAGCGACCAAATAAGACCCCTCCCGTTGCTAGGTATGCCCAATGTACGACGCGCCTTGTTTCCGAATGGACCTCTGCAGAATTATAGAACGCCGTAGATAAGTACGATTTTCATTCTGGAGAATAGAATAACCGGATTCAATCCAGTGTGAGCTTCTTCAATTTCCTTCCTTCAATTCTTGGCATCGATATAGGACAAAACGGCGCTATTCGGTTACGACGAGCGAAAACGAAGGGGGAGGGGGACATTTCGCTGGTCGCCAGTTCCTTTTGTCAGTTCAGCTGAAAGGTCTCTTTTTGGCGATAGCTGTGAGATCTTGCGAAGCTGCGAAATGCACTAGTAAGCCACTTTGGTCACAAGAATTTGCAGGTCTTCACAAGGTGGCCCGTACAAATTTTGCTGAGTACCATTTGGTGCCCCCCATCAAGCCGAACTGGGCAGGATGAAGTATCCGGCGTTGACCCGCCCCTCTTTAGGATGCGCCACGCATTACATTTCAATCCAAAATCGCAGTTGAAAGTGGCCTATATAATGACTTACACAACTAGTCGACGAATGAGCTGATGTTTCAATTCTTCTAGATTGTGTTACCGAGCAACTGATCCCGGAAGGATGGAAGGCTAGATTGGCTTGCGCTGCGGCTAAACTGAAATTTACCCTTGGACCGCTCTCGTGATGAGCGGCGCTTTGAACGTCTCAAGGGCGAACAGTCGCCCAGGGTAAGGGCTAATGAAAACCCCAAAGGCCAAATCATCTTATCGCTATAGAGCCCTAGTTAAAGATATTCAGATCAACCAAGGGAAGTGCCACATACAAGGTAACTGCCCTCGTAGATGATAGATGTACTTTCCACGATTGCAGGGAGTTGATAGTGGGGTTCAAATGTGAACTCAGTAGTGTGACTTGACACACACCAGTGAAAAACGAACGGACCGTCGAAAACGCAACCCTAGGAAGGTGAGGCATTCTGCTATTTCGCTATTTTCTTCTGTTTGTTAGTCCCTGTTTAAATACACGTTTCACCTTGGTAAACCTGTATAGTTTTGTCAAGTATTAATGATGCTCTTACTATTGCATGGCATTACTGGAATTTACAGGTCT
>MU931401.1:0-14786 GCA_036418165.1 Cooperia oncophora
CCAATTATCGAAGAATCAGCGAGTGATATATTTTTTGAGCAAGAGGTGCGAAACGAAACAATTCTTTTCGTAGGTCATGTCTTGCACAACTCTTGCAGTATCGTTGTTCCAAGTTTCGAATGTGCAGTTTACAAGGCGTGATTCAGCCAGGTGAGACCAGAACGGGATCACGAGCAGGGATCAGTGCGGCTTCGTCTCAGGCTGAACAGTTTGAGATGGTTGATATGGAACCATCGTCATATGCCACTGCTCGAGAAGGTCTTCGAGGGGTAGTCGCCAAAAAGGGTCTTTCTGAACCTGCTTTAAGGCCAAAGTTGGTAGGGTTTAGTCCTTCTTTTTTGTCACTTAGGCAGCGTTCAGACTTCGCGACGGCAGCGCTTCGGTCGCGCGTTCGACGCGATCGATGCAGTCGAAAGCATGCGCATCGATCGTCGATCGCGCGACCGAAGCGCTGCCGTCGCGAAGTCTGAACGCTGCCTCATATTAGTTTTTCTAGGGAAGTTGATTTTCTGTTTTCTTTTCAGTCAACACAAGAACGCATAGATGTTGATGATCTCTTTTTTGCCTTTTCTACTGATGATGATCGGAGTAAACAAGCGCTATCGGTTCGTTTGGCTTAGTCACTTAATGCGCTTATTATATGTTTTTAAAGCTGCAAAACAAATTCGTTCCGCGTTGTCTAAAGAAACATGGGTAACGAAAACCAAGCCGACTTCTCTGAACCATCCCATCCCCCTCCCCTATAAAAACTCACCAAATAGAAATTACAACTGCGCGTTGTTGTAAGCAAACCATTAGAAGTGTTGGCGCAGTTCTGCTTGGTGGGGCACCGAAGGGTACTCTACCAAGCTTGTACAGGCCACCTTGTCAGGACCTGTAAAATCCTGTAACCAAAATGGATTACACGCACTATTTTGCGCCTTCACTGGGTTTTACAAGTTTCGCCCCAAGCGAGACTTGTTAGTTAACATGAACTAAACTAAGCGAGTGCAAAACGCCCCTCGAAGCCAAGCTGCGCCGAACTGTTAGGCAGCGTTCATACTTCGCGACGGCAGCGCTTCGGTCGCGCGATTCGACGATCGATGCGCATGCTTTCAACTGCATCGATCGCGTCGAACGCGCGACCGAAGCGCTGCCGTCGCGAAGTTTGAACGCTGCCTTACATACAAATCAAATGAAATTACCAGTGCTTCATTGACTTGTGGAAAATCCCTAGGACTGAACTGTCGTTGAGAGTTTCGAGCAGGGGTCGGTGCTCACACTTGAAAGCTCCGCATGAGCTTTGGAGTTTTGGCCCTAAAAGGTGAGACAAAACCCTGTCATACAACGAATTTCTTCCTACCCCACCCTAGTTTCCTGTGTAGGCTCTGGCACATATGGAGAGGTCATTTAATGTAATGGTCAGGGCTTCAGGTGGCTTCTAACAGGGCTTCGATCGAGCCTAGAGTAGTCGTAGTGGGTCTTGCTCCCTTAGATTTTTACTATTCTATGAATTGTTCAATTTCATGGATAGAACTGAGTGAAATTTTGGGTTATGCATGTGACTAACTGTACCGCCTTCTGACGGCACGAGTGTTTTTTGATGTGATACATCCGTGAGCCTTTTGTGCCCTTTACTGTCCCACTATTCGAAACTCAATATTGATGTTTTTCGAAGTTTTTCTTTCAGTGGTGAGGTAGATTCGACAGATTTTTTTTACACTCTAAGGAAACGAACGAAAGAACGAATATCACATCCGTTTTGAGTGGAAGTACCTGGCGTCCGCGTCATGGGTGCCAGCTCAGGTAGTTTGGCACCGGTGACCGCAGCACACCTACCAGGCCTTTCACGCCAAGCGTGGTACTCGCTTCTGGGTCAAAATACCTTTTTGGACGAGTTTTCGTAAATTTGGTGCTCAGAGAGTTGGCATGAGCACCAGGCGGTTTTGAGCCAAGCGGGCATGATGTTCCTATACAGGAAATCAGACACCTTGGAATGAAATTGCCAAATCTAGCTCTGAAGAATATTCAATCCCAAACGCGTGCGGGACGAATATCGGAGATTGACGGTGAAAGTAAATAGGTAAATTGAATTTAGGACGATGCCAAAGGCGGACGACCTTTAGCCACTGTAATGTCACTACCTAGTGTTCCTGTGCCGACAGCTGACCCAGGTATTCCTGTTTTTCTTCTAAATACCCTTCGTAAAAAGTTCTATTAGGTGTTTGCTATTACAAAGACGTGTACGATTGCCTGAGAGGTAGGTTCTAGACTTTTGGGCCTAGAAGCCATTTATCCCCTAGGGCCCATAAATTGACACAGGATTTCTCTGAGGGAGGGGGTGGGGGGCTGAGCACAAACTTGCACATCGGCCACTTTGATTCTGAGAGGAAATGGAATGAGTGCCACATTCCTAAGACAGATTGATCAGTGGCGGAAGTTCACCCTTTTTATTTCCTGGGCTATTGAGAAATTCTGAACTGTGAATGATTTCAGAGTTGCTGCGAGGTTTCCATGGTGGGATATCACGTTTGGGTGAGTTATTGCTGTAGGCACTCAAACCAACGCATTTGCTCTCCAATAATCGGCATGCTTTGAGATCTCGGTGATGGTCGTTTGCATATTCCTATTGGTCGGGTTCCACTTGGGCCGGTACCCGAAGAGGATCGCCTTGAGGTAAACCAACCTGATCGTCCGCTTCTTGATGGCGTCAGAACTATTGTGAGAGCTTTCTCTCTGGTTTCAGATATTTCAGCTAGTCAGTTCAAAATCAGTCTTTTAGTCACGAGTCTTGCCTCGTTATCCACTGCTCAAGCAGACTTCTGTTATGGAGACGACGAAACGCGGAGTTGTTGATGGAGTATTGCGGGTAAGTACAATTGGTAGTACAGCCGTTATCACTGGAAACAGCCGGGGCGTGTTATCGGGGCGTGGCTATGCCAACCTCTTTCCCACCACTCGCTGGACGTTGAAAGCCGCAGCGATCATTTGAAAAAAGGTATGCAGTGCGCTAAAATCAAACGCCGCTAATACGCTCCGACTGACTTCAGTGATAACGACTACTCTGGAACTACACACAAAAGCACATTATCGGCTGAGTAATTTTAGAATCTGGGCCGCCACAGCGGAAAACTGTTCAGACCTCGATATAAACGGTATAGAGGTTTAGGTGTGCTTAGTTCTTTTTATGACGGAAGTCTCCATAGAGAAAAGGTAGTTTCAAATCTATTTTTCATTCTCCTTACTTCCTCTGTGAAGAGAGAACTTCCAGATTGATGCTCTGGACCCGTTGGTACGAGACGTTATTGAAGCGGGATCTGATGAAAGGTATTTTTTTTCACTCGAACATTACGAGTTTATTTATTTTCCTAAATTTCGGGAGCTGTTCCTGCCCTAGATTCAGAATTCTGGGTGATCATTTCCTGGAAGAAGGCTCAGTACTGGGGGGACCCCCCCCCCCCCCAATACTGAGCCTTCTTCCAGGAAACACAATACTGGGGAGGGCGTCCAGGTCGCTGTGTTGCAGCTTGATAGGGCTTTATAAGGGTACGTTCCTTGGAAAAGGCGCCTCGCAGCGCTTGCTCAGGGGCACCGAATCCAGTCCTGCTGGGTTTTTTAGTCCTACACGTTTCAGAGGTTATTGCGCCAACTACCTGTAAAGGCAGTTGGCATGATGATTTGGTACTCTGTCTAAAATGCTAGCACGATGGTTTCCTACTTAGCCTAAAATGCTAGTAGGGCGCTGTATAGTGGGAAATGGCGAAAGAACGAAGTGAAACGGTCAAAATCCTGCGAAGAAGCCTCCGTTCTCAATGACTTAGAAACAATTTTGGACGAGTTCCTCGTAGGCATCTTGCCAATAACCGCTACCGAAGATACGGCTGCATATGTGTACTCATATATCCATGCAGCATCACGGCCGCTTCATACCAATCCCTTCGCTTCATAATTTGCTTAGCAAATGAATCAATACGAGCGTCAGGAACGGTCGTCCATTTGTGGGCGGGCGGGCGTGGTGGGCGTTGGGTCGGTATGTTGTGGCTTGATAGGGCCCTTATAAGGGCACCTCCCTTGGAAAAGGCATATGCAGCGCCTGCTCAGGGTCGCGGAATTCCGTCCTGCCAGGCGTATTAATCCTACTCGTCTTGGAGGATTTATTGTGCCAACTGCCTTTAAAATAAACTATGCACTCACCTCCAAGGACCTTTCGTTCCCATGTGCGAGGTGAATGGGTCCGCAATTGCAGCAGCGTGCCCACGTTCTCTGCACAGAGGCACGGAAACGGCTGGGAAGTAGTGATACTCGGTACCGGTCCCATACTCCGCTCGTGCTCTCCTCAATATTGCAGCGCTGTGCAGCTAGCAATGTCGCAGCGAGACACGTACTCAGTGCTAGGCGAAAACCACTAGTGAAAGGGGGCACAAAAGAACGCGTTTGTTTACGATTAGGCATGTGGTTGGCCGTGCTGCTGCGCGAGACTGAATATGGAGTCAGCAACGGGGGTTACCACCTACCTTCAGCCTCGTTGCCTTGCAGGTTTGAGCGGAGAACGTGACATCCTACTGCAGCTGCGGACCTATTCACCTCATCAGTCTTTACCAGGTGAAAGTTGTAGTTTCTGATATGCCTATGTTATCTACAAGACTTATCTCCTTAAACATTGTGATACTTTTGTTATGATGTTTTTCAGGCCCTTGTTCACTTGGTGGGTGACATCCGTGCAAGTGATAATTTGCATTGTATCGTTAATATTTTACGGCCTCGGACCAGCAGGGTGGGAAAGAGTGGAAATGAAAGACGAGGTCATTGATGTGACGCTAGTTATGCGCCAAGTCAGCTATTTCGAACCTGTAAATCTCTGGATTGGACCAAGATTTGTAAGATTTTCGTACACTTACTGCCATTCTTTCTGTTCCTTTCATTTATTTACTCATTTAGGCTGATCTGATTCGACTTGGTGCGAAATATTCTCCCTGTATGCGACAAGAGCCTGGTCTGTGGAAGTTGATCAGTGATGAAAGAAAGAAAGAAAACGCCACAGGATGTTGCGTGTTTAACGATCGCACGGGATGCTACCAGACGGGGCAGTTGAGTTGCCCGGTAAGTTATACTTCGGAGTAAATGAAGTCTACAGCATTGGGAGACGGACAAGGCAATTGTAACTTTTCGCGTCGTCGCGCGCGGCGTATCGTGCTGCCATGCGCGACAAACTCTGGATGTGCATCAGATTGCCCACTGAAGCAGCGAAACTCATATGATTTTGAACAAAGACAAGACTCCGTAACTGGAGTTATCAAATATGCCATTGTTTTGATACTCATGTCCAAACATTGAGGTAGAAAAAGATGTCTATCAAGCGCGGCGCCGCTTGCTACGCCCATCAGCGCAGCACATTACGATTGTCTTGTCACATATTTTCGAAACAGCGATTTTTATTTGTTTATTTTTTCAGATATAAGGTGTTGACGAGTTGTAATTGTTTTAAGCATTTGTTGTGAAAACCTGTTTTCTACGGTTTCTTAATTTCAGCGCACCTTAGCTACATGGCATAAGTGGTCAGCATCAAATCCTCCATCTGTGCATAAATCGAAGTCTGATTCTTCCCTACTAGACAGTATAAATAATGTCAGTTATTTTTACGATTTTGCACTTATGGAGTTCACTTTTCCCAAAAAAGTCGTGGCTGTAATTTTCTCTTCGGTACAGGCCACGCTGTCTCGTCGTCGTGGTTCCATAACGTCAGCAATATCAACCCATTCATGGCGAACAGCAGGAGCTGTCTGTGGTCAGGATCCAGAGTAAGAAAGTTTACGAAGTTCTGATATTGTGTTACTGAGTCTATTGGAAGCAGTGTGCATTGATTTCAATGCACTACCTTACTCCAACTTCGCACTCTTGCGTCAACCTCTGAGTTGGATCACTTCAGCGACGAGGTGGGGGGGGGGATATTGCACTTTCGCCGCGAAGAATAGCTGTCATCTCTGGCAAAGCAATGAACACGACAGTGGGAAGCAAGGAGAGTGCAAAATTCTCCCTCGGGCTCCGAACTGCGTCGCGTATTCTATGTCACGGTCCTTAGGTTTCTGATTTGCTTTTACATTTTACATCAGTGCAGAAATTGTTCACCGGACGAATAGATACTTTGGCAGGAGCGCGATCAATTTCTAGTTTTTACTCACCCAATATTCATGCCTGAACCTTTTGACTCCCCGTAGTTTTGTCCTCACTGTTGTTCACAGAAACTGTCAACTATCACTTGAAGTATAAAAAGTATAAGTCTTTCGTCGTTGACCAGTAGTTTTTATGAATGCGCCACACATTCCACCTACACTGGGAATGGTACTGGCGTCTCAAACGTGCATCCCAACGACTTGCAGTGCCTACAGCTTTATAAAGGCTGTGTTTTTACCCTTTCAGACAGGCCTCGAACAAATCTACGGGATCGGCAGGGAGGGGTAGGTTGGTTGTTCGGGGAGGAGCTAGCCCGTAAGATACGATCCCGAGGCCACCAGATAGTAAGCTTTGCCACTACCACATCATCCCCTATAACCATAACTCATGTTCCATAAGGCGGAGATAGTGTAATGGCGAGTGGCATGGACGCAATCCGGGGGTCAAATCCCGGATTCGTTTGCCTGAGAGGATAAGAGCACTGACTTGTACAACAGAGGACCCCGCATGTAATTGTATAAGCCACATAGCCCTCAGTACGTCAGTACGACTCTGAATAACAGTAGACTCCAGAAAGGGATCGATCCCGCAGAGACTTTTTTATCTTTTCTAGTATAATAATTTTATGGATAAATATCAGATAAGACACGTATTTCCGAATTATATTGAGCATCACTTTCAGTTTTTGCATTCGCCCGTATTCCGTTAGACCATATGAATGGCCCGATGACTTGACGCGATGGCCGGTGAGTACTAATATTTTCTTTTTCCTCACAAATTTTTGTTTAAAAAAACTGCGTTCGAAGAATTGATGTGACTTGATTTTCTAAGTTTGATGTAATTTCAGATATGCGAGGAACATCGCCAAGGTGGTTTTCTACCGGCACATATGACATGTCAGGTGAATGACTTGTGATGAATGAATTACGATTTTCTCCTACTACTAACTTTTGAATGCCCCTCATAACCAACTAGGCAACGTCCAGACATCGCGATGACGCGCATCGACGCGCTACTATGCAACAGCGCTCCAATTGTAGACGGCAACGCATCCTCAGACGAGTGTCGATCGGCGCCGGCCGCTATTGTTTTGGGAGGGTACGGAAGAATAGGAGAGTGTCTGAGAGTGTGATTAGGCAGCGCCCACCCTCCTGTTATCCCATTTATCTCGAAACACCAGCTGTCGGTGTCGATCGATATCAGTCTACAGTACGGCATTGTCAATGGTAGTGCGTCGACTCCTTTCATCGCGGAGTCTGAACGCTGCCTTAAGGTCATGCGATATAGGTGACTGGTCGTCCGTGTTGTATCCAGATGCAGGGTCAGTGTCGAATAGCAACGCGAGAGTATTGTGCTTTTGTCAAAGGTCATTATCATGAGAACGCTACGTTGTGTAGTCAGGTTGGTTGCCAATTCTTTTTTGCCTGATAATCGTCACCCTTAGATTTGTATTGTGCTCAGGAGGCTAGGATTTTTATTTGTCTAGAGGATTTCATGGTAGTTAGTGGTGGTTCTCAATCATTACCCAACCTCCAAACCCAAATTCGCTCCCCTTGTACGAGCCCCCCCCCAACCCTGATAATATCCCCTATGTGTTATGTTGACCCCTCCTTCTCATCACACCTGCCACCTTTCCAACTTCTCCCAGATTTTCGGCATCGGGCGAATGAAGCGGGGTGGGGTAATGTAGTCCCTCCAATCAGCTATCAAGACTAGTTCTTCGGTGCCGCCAACCAAAAAAAAGAGGTTAGGGTGACGCGCTCAAAACGGGAAAAATCGACAATTGGAAGGGATTCTCCACGACCGAATACAACCCCTCCTCCACCGACAGATAAGACCCTAGTTCTGCTCGAACATGTTTCATCCAACGGATAGTGAGCCCTGATCGCTCTGCACACAGCGTGAACTTGTGCTGAGCTTTGAAAGATTGGAAAAAGTTAATACGAACATTACGCCATTACGCTCGCAAACAATGAGTCGTGTCAGGGGGCGCGGATTGCAGCGCTGCCAAGGCGGCCTTTTCACCCCCGGGTGCCATCTGAATTTGCAACATTGGCGAGAAAGACCGTTCTGGCTTCGCTAAGGCTCCTCTTCACATGCCTTATCGTTTGCAAGGATCAAGACTATTGCAGGAAGTAAATGATTGCTGTTGAACCTACTTGTTTAGGTGAATTGCTTCTCTGATATCTGTGGTATGCTTCCGTTTCTTCGAAAAGATTATCCAGACCAGTTTTATCGAATGTTGTTTTCGTTATTCCTGCACGCTGGGTTCGTTACATATACTTACTTTTACAAGTAATTGAATGTAGATTTTTCCGCTTACCATGTTTTATGTTTCGTGGTCAGTAGAATTCAGAAACTCATCTAAATCAGTATGCACTTCCAGCATTATCCATGTCGCCTTCACGGTATTTGTTCAAATGTGGTTGATGCTTGATCTTGAGATGTTAATTGGATGGAGACGTATGGCTATAACTTGTATCATGAGACTCCGGTATTAGGTGGAATATTGCTAGTGGCTATTTTTGGTCGCCTTTTTACAGTGTAAGTGACCCTTTATGGAATGATGTTATAACTATATCTATACTATTTGCGATTAAGTCACACTCATATTCTCTATCCTTTTCCACTAATGAAGATGCTGAAGGGGACAACGTGTAAGACGCTCTCAGCGGTAACATGATCCCTGTAAATTGTGTAGCAGGGGGGGGTTAAAAAAGTCACTATGTCAAAAAAAAAGTCACTTTTCTTCATTTTGACTTTCGAGCGGTCTATAAGTTACAATTGTATTAGAATTCTGACCGAACTTTTACCACCATATTGAAGAGCATATTAAATACTATCATGACACTCCGCCACAGCCTTCTGGACGAGCGCCATCGAGAGATTCTGGCACGCGACCGCGATGTGGTGCCTGAGAATAAGCGCGAGAATACGTCATGTTCTCACGCCACGCGTAGACGCACCCTTTGAAGCTCTCGCCCGGAGAGTGGGTAATGTTGAGGGGATATCTGGTCAAGCTGACCTACTCTAGATATATCCACAATCTTCTTTTAGGCTACTCAAGCCCCCGCGGCCCCACTTTCCACCATCCAAGATAGGCGAGAGTTTCATGCAACGCCTTCGATTCTTGTGGTGGCACCAATCTGTAGCGTACAAAGTCTCCCAAAGAAGGTACGGGCGACGAGACGTGGATTGAGAGGACTATTCTTCTCCGAAGCAATATCCGATGCAAAACGGTCAGCGTCATACACTCCGAGTCGGGAGGGGATCCTACAAAGAAAGTATTGGTGTTTCCCATTCGCAGGTTTCCAGGCCCATACCATCAAACCCGTGGGCTTGGCGACTGGGTGAGATGATGATCCTAGGAATGTGGGCGTCTTGTTCGAAGCTGCTCCGATGTTGGAAGGTCATCACAGATAGAGGAAATGGTCTCCAGTAGTCCTATCCAGGTGACATCCATGCTAAGAAGTTTCGCATAGCTGTTTGGAGGGTGAGCGATGCAGTTGAATTCCAAGGTCTTCTCCAGTCAGGCTGCGACTGGAGATGACTTCATATTTTGGTGTACATGAAGGTGATGGGCGAGAGCCAGCTCCTGCTTATCGAGGAACATCTTGGGTATCTTCCGCCCTGGTACGTCTTCTCTCTGGGCAGCGAAAACTTTGCTGATATGTGACTCGGTCGAAGTGACTTTTTTTGGCCCACCTGTACATAAGAATACCATCGTCGTCTCTGACGACGATCCCTTCCCTCATCGTCGTCTCACAGTCTGAGACGACGATCCCTCATTGAGTCCGCCCCCTACCTGATGCGGGGTCAAGCCAGGTAGGGGAATCATACTTCCTCAGTCATCCTCATCGAGTATACGTGGGTTCCGTTACATAAAGAGCTTATTACAACTTATTGTTCTTGTTCTTGCCTTGTATTAAATAAACCACTGAACCACCCCCACAAATACCAACAAACTTGTCCAACACCCTATAAGCCTTGATATGCATGTCTACCGAGGGCCTGCATTGTGATGTGTGAAATGGTGGTCTCGGTACGACCCCCCTCCCAACAACGAACAAACACGACCCCTCCCGCATGTGTTTCACACAACGATGCTTTACTCTGGAGGTAGAGTCCTGTCAAACTTGTCAAATAGGTTATAATAATGTGCTACTTCAATGGAGTCATGGCGCTTCAGTGACGCTAGTACCATTTCACCAAGCCTGACGCATCTGTCTGGTCACACACACTTGTCCGGTATTCTCATGTATACAGTTGATATGAGTCAGTAATTATATGCTAGCACAATGCACCTCTCTTAAGGTTATTATCGCCTTATCATTTACCAATTCATTTGAAAATGGAATGACTGCCAGAGCATTGATTTATATAGGGCTATCAACCCTAATAATGCTGAATGTCACAGCCCTCTTTCAATCCAATTTTCCAGCCGGAAGTAGGCCCATCAGGAAGTCATCTGGGAATAATGGCTGCGTTAGTTGTTGACCTGCATCACCACAGGTTCGTTCTTTTATTTAAGTGTTTTGGAATTTTCCATATACAGTATTTGTTTCTCGGATCGTAGAACTTCCTTCGTTCAGTAGTAGATTTGAATGACCTTTCACCTGCCCATTCACTGAGCAGATGTCATCCAGTTTTAGGCACATTATAGTTCGACCCCAACGAGAGCTTGCGAAACATATGCTAACCGTATTTGTGCTATTTCTGACCGGCCTACTTCCATGGATTGACAATTGGGCGCATTTGTTCGGTTTTATCTTCGGCTTGCTAATTACTATTGGTGAGTACTGTCAGATAACTCTTTGGCTTAATAAATGACTTGCATGGATTTCTTATGATTTATTCATTACAGTGACTTTCCCTTACTTGAATTTCGAATCACAAGAGAAGTTAAAACGAGGATGTCGATCATCATTATCGAGAAGACATGTGAGATTTTTCAAAATTTCATGAAAATCAGGAAATCCAGTTAGAAATACGATGCAAATCAGAAAATCCAGTTAGAAATACGCATGGCAGGAGGCAACCGTCTGAGTTGGGGGATAGTCTACTGTAAAGTGCGTCGAACTGTGCTAAGACGGTCGTAAATTTGGCTGCTGTTCGTCTCCTGAGGCAGCAAAATCGCCAAAAATGAGGAACATGCTGCAGGGTTTCAAAGTGGAGGATTGGCGTGGACATTGTGGATGTACTGTGCGCTCTGAGGACTTAGCATTAGGAGTGTTCTTATCTGCTAGTGCTCTGACACAGTACGAACGATCACATGTGGTCAAGGTGCATCCTTGCCTGTGAGGTGACATTTGCGTCCACAGAGGAGACTTGCAACGAGAGTGCTAGACTCTTGGCTATAATTTCGGGCGCATGTTGGTCGCCTGGCGATTTTGCATGCCTGCATGCTTTGCCTGTTTGTGGGTCACTAGCGAGATCTCGTCTCACATTCGAGTGACGAACTGACACACTTCTACGACTGCGGTCCCGTTCACTTCGGGAAGCACCGGGCGGCGCAGTTCGACTTGGTGGGGAAACAAGTGGTTTCTGCGACGCCTGTACAGGCTGCCTTGTGAACTCTCATGGGTCTCTAGTCTTACCAAAATAAGGCCTGTTGCCCAACATGAAATAAGAATAGGAACTGGCGAAAGTGCAAAATGCCCCTCCCAAACCGAACGGCTTCCACCATTATCGTGAACGCGTGGCAGCTATAACTCCTGTACTTGTTTCCGGCCTTTGAGAGGGTGAAGTCGCTGCCTGGAACGACAGCGGTCCTTAAATTGTGGTATGGACCAGATCATCCTCACCTATCATTGTTTCTATGGAAAAAAATGGGAGTCAGTTCCGAAGGGTGATTGAAGGTTGCAACTTCCATTCATACCTTTCAAAATGAGCACCGTTTATACCCTCAACTGCTCTACTCATTGGAATTCAAGGCAACTCAAATCAAAACTTTTCCCTGGCGAAGAATTTGACCAGAACTTGCCTCCAAGTGAAGTTTTTTACTTGAACACGAATGTCGCATTCGTTGGAGCGAAAACGCTTGGCGCCCACTCCTACGTTATTAGCCAGATTTGGAGCTGGCGCTAAAGTGTACATATCACACATATCGCCTAGCAAGTGGGGGAGGGGGGCTCAAGCTACGCTTCAGGGAGAGTTAGCACCTTATTAGGCTTCGATGTCGTGGCGCTGGCTCAAAGCGCGGTCGTCAGGCAGTCTGGAGCCAAATGGACTTGAAACGATCCTCAAAGATGGAATCGCAACCAACTCTACTCCCGAGAAAATTCAAGTTTTCAGGTAAGGGGATGTGGTCCACCCCTTGGGAAGGGGTTTTGAGAGAGCTGCACCATCCCAGGGGAAAAAAACTGTGGGCAGCACCCCTGAAAAAAGATTTCAATCGGAATTTGGCTTGAAATTTGATGAAGACTACTGTAGGACAAGTAAAGTCAAAAATCATCTTACCCTTCTGCACGATGTCATTGGAACTATTTTCAGCTAGCGATAGTAACATCGGCAATTCTATGCGTGTTCCTGTACTTCCTCCTCGGCTACATATATTTCCACCAAATTGAAGTGAACTGTCCATGGTGTCAGTACTTCAACTGTATTAACATTAGATACTTTACCGGTTCTAATCACTTCTGCGACAATACGGGCCAAAAACTCTCACAGTGGCTTCCGATTTAGATAGCTGTTTTCACCAGCTTTAGTCATCACGTTGTTATATCTTGTAGGTCTTTGTTATCTTTCAGTTATTCTCTCTTGTTTCTTGTGGTTCGATTGCAGCTCTTATTTTTATGAATAGCCTTATATGTTGGGCTTTAGTGTTGTTGTTGAAAAGAAGGCTTTAGCTGGGCGTCAAATTTTGTTTTCGAAATCTTTTTTCTTGAAATCGCAGTCCACGATGCTTAAATAGGTCAAGCTGGACTTGCCCTCGATCAACTATGTCCTGCGGTGAACATGTTGGCAACATGCCCACAATGTGCAGCATGTGCAAAGTCGATGTGTAGAGCAAAAAGGCGATGGCAACCGGTGCGTCGCCATGCGCTTGTGACTGATCGTGCGCGTGTTGGCGTTGTTTGTGTGCACATTTGGCTTACATGGCGTGGGAATGGGTTCAGAACGCCTCGTTGCTTCACTGGCCAGCGCTCCAAAGATCACCGAAAAGGTGTTATAGCCTCCTACACAGGGAGGATCGATCTCGTAGTTGGACGTACCATGCGTCCGTAAAGCTAAGTAGTTTCGTAGGACACTTGCTTCTAAACTTTGGGTTCTGAAGCTCGTTGCTTTACAAGCTGTAGAGAGTTGAACCACTCCTGAGAGCCCCTGATCCAATTATTTCATTGTGGCCGTTGTTTTGTGCGTAGTAGCAAGTCTTTATGCAGTCTTGATCGCTGCGTATGTCAGAGGAACTGGGTTTGGCGCGGCGCCAGCTAGTTTTCTCCAATTTTGGTTGTCGTGACCTTCCATAGCTGGTGGAGAATCACCTGGTGCCGCGTCGAACCCAACCCCCTGGCACGCCCCAGCTCTGCGGCGAACGACTGTAGGGTCGTGATCCGTGCAAAGGATAGGGCGTGCGACGGGGGCATGGCTTGAAGCGTGCCAGCTCGGATTTCCCACCAGCTGTAGCCACCAGAATGACATTATTGGTGAAAAGGCGGCCTGGCTCCGCTCCGATACGCGCCCGTCAACGCCCTATCGTTTACTGGGATAATGAGTGCACGTTTGTTCATTGTGTACAGCCAATACTTATATTTTGCATTCTTTCATAATATAGACTTCATATAAGAACATACGATTCATCATTCAAGCTGTGCCTACCATACAAGTCTTTGATGAGTGTTTGGATTGTCCTATAGATCTGTTGATAACTGTTACCATATTTTACATCTGTGATCTGAATTTGTGCCTTTTGAAAGAGTATTCGCCTCAGTTAGTCTACACTTGGTCAGATTGCTCATCGGGACTTATCTGTCTCTTCGATTATTATTTCTGGTGTTTTGTTTGTGACAGTTGTTACTAGAACTTTTTACATTGTCGTAAATTTTCATTTCTCTGTCGATTTTGTTACCAATGTGACGAATGTCGCCTAATAAATTTTCGGGTGCTTTGCCGTTTTCTCTACTTTGTCTCCATTCGGTCCTCCTTCCGCGTGTAAAGTGGTTCCCTGGCATTCCTACTGAGGCCCAGTCGGACCTCCTTCCGCGTGTGAAGTGGGTCCCTGGCATTCCTACTGAGGCCCAGATCGCTCGCCTTCGGCGGGCAATCCTCCTTCCGCGTGTGAAGTGAGTACTGCTCCAGTGTTTTCCCTGTGTCCAGTTTTCTTCAAAAAATTTTTCAAAAATTACCGAACTTTACCGAGTATGTACCCCCCCCTCCTTATTGTTAGAAGACAGTCGAAGTTTTCTATAGGAAACCCTTCGTAGTGTTGAGGATTTGCAGAAGTAACTATTGCTGGGGGCCCTCACCGTTTGGTACACCATACACTGCATACGGGTGTCTCCTCTCTCAATTCATCTACTACCCGCTGCTCACTTTCACTCATATTCCCCGTCTCGGTCTGCTCCGTATGGGTTTCGAGGATTTTTATCCTCGGCTTTGTCCACTTTGGCGAAAACCCCTCCCACTGTGGGCGGAGC
>MU931402.1:0-15171 GCA_036418165.1 Cooperia oncophora
CGTGCCATAAGTAGCCATGCCAAGAGTAGAACTCACTTCGTTGAAACCTCCACCTCGAAGGGTTTCGTTATGTTCAGCCTCTACTCCACCTTCGTCGTCACTGGAGCTTTCATCGACATCTGCAATTACATTCGTACCTTTCTGATCACCCAAGATCTGTTTTACTCGCAGCTACAGTATTTCCGAGCCACTGTTCGAGAGTCTGTTTCATTTCGGCATAAACCGGGGACGTCTCAGGCCATCTGTCAACCGTGAAGGCTCTTTCTTTCTATCTCTTTCCTACCTCTTTCTTTCTCTTCCCTCTGCCTTATTCTCTCCTTGAATGCGCAATGATTTAAAACATCTCCGAACCTAGCGAAGGGGCAACCAGTCGACAGATCACTGTAACCAAACCGGGAGATGGTCTCCAATTCCCATGAAGCCTAGAGCCTAACCTGGTTATTTTACAACTTCTGTTAACTGGTTCCACACATGGAAACAAGAATTGTTATCTCAACCTCAAGTGCGAGTTGTGAACCGTCAAAGTCGCCAATTTAGGTGCTAAATTGGGCTCACGGCGCCTCTAGCTAGCGCGCTATGCGTTCTCAGCCACATGGACTGATGTCTCTTGTACGTGGGATCACACTAGCGTGGGGGGCATAAGTGCTGTTGAAGCATTGCATCGTTGTAGATTTCGCTCACAACTCACTTGATATTTGTAACTAGCACTCCGGGCCCAAACAATAAACCCAGGTCTTCATCTAACACTTCAAGGAAACTTGGAGTGATTTCTAGTGAGAATCTCCAAACGCGTTTCCCTCACGAGATTATGTCATTAAGTCGTTAGACAGCAAGCTAATCAGGTAGTATAATTGCATTCGCGGCCCGTGCTAGTCAACCTTCAGCAGAATACACTGAAGAATCTCCAAATCGAACATGGAAAAGAAAGGGAAAACAACACATACTTTTGATTTCATCGATGACGGCATCTTGTTCTTCGTCTGATTCATCAAAGTGCACATTGACACCTTCATTCTCATCAAGCTCATCCTATAAGCGATGTATGAACAGAGGGAAAACACGGCTGCGAAACCGTAAAGATTACCATTTCCATTTTGTGTTCATCTCCATGAGAAAGAAATCTGCTCATTTTTTCGAGCTAAATTGCATCACAAGCACCGAACAGGTTCTATACGTACTGCTCAAACACAAAAGGAGTAGTTCCAACGTAGCTAAAAAAAGTTCCTATTGACGGAACATTAATCTTATAGAACTGAAAATACCTCTTTCTTCTTTTCTTTCTCTCGTATTTTGTCCGATTTCAACACAGCAAGAACTTCATCAGCGAAGCCTTCCACGCAAAGATATTGCACGAGGCTGGAGGTTGAAAAATCAATTTCTCAAGCCGCCAATGCATTGTTCAGACACTTGGGTGAAGTAACTCACCTGATCACCAATTGCTTCCTGGATGAAAGCAAGAATAACTTCATAAGTCTGCTTGGTTTCTTGCGTACGCGGTTTATAGCTTCCCATAAGCTCCGTGTTATCCCCTATCACTGATTTAGACATCAGTCGGAAATCTTCCTCTTCCGTCTTCTTCTTTCTGGAGAAAAAATGAAAATTAGCCCTTTTTCATAATTTACAGACCTGAATACTGGCACTCTGCCAGAGAATATCGGTGACGATCATTCCATCGGACACTCCTCGTATGGGCACGTGTATCCGAATTCACAGCAAAACCTCCGGACATATACTTTCTTCAGCACAATTCTCCCTACTCGCGCATTCTTAGAATCCACCAGCTGATGAATTTTTGACATTCATAAAGTATGAGCATAACTTTACAGAAAAACTATGACGATGAAAAACCAACCGCTTTTTCTTCTGCTCTTGAATGGGTGCCTTCGTACGCATATATTTATCACCCATTTTCATTCCTTTCAGAACTCGATCAGAGAGTGGAAGAACTTCGCCGGTGGGCTCTTCACGACCACGACGGTCAGTGAGATTATAGTCCACTTGTAATACCAAGTTGGTGGAATTCTAACAGATTTCTTACGGAGACCCGGTGGTATAGTAGTCGTAAAAGCTTTCAAGAAAGCGTCCCTAAGAGCGAGACTGATCGCTTGTTATACAACTGCTTAAGGATCTTGAAGTATGATGATAACCTCTACTCAAGACCCTCTGCTCCTGGGTCCTGAGCAAATCGTCTCAGAGTATCTGACATCCACGAGGATTCTTTCTCTTCCTCTCTTTTTTTGCCTTCCTTTCTTCTTTCCTCTCTCCTTCTCTGTCCCCATTCTTGTTGCTTTGGATAGAAAATGCGATGAGAAAATACCCCTGTACCCTCACAGCGAAAGAACATTTGGTTGACGAAAACCCTGTAACCTGAGCAATGGCACATTGTTCGGGTCCAACTGTCACGGATCGCAGCACCTATGATTTTCCGCCCATTTATGAGGAGCAGTGAAACCGAATGGACTCATTCAATGACCATCTCACAGGCTTGCCGATTATAATTTCTGTTTTTTTTCTCCCCAGGAGGAGCCTACGCATAGCTGTTCACCTCATCCATTTACTTTGTGATCATGCACTACACAAAGCTTCACCTTACATCGTAATGTACACTTTTACGGTAGATAAACTACTAAAGATTAGCAAACTGACCTGTCTGTACTCATATTGCTGCACGCGAGCTAATTCGTCAGCCATTTTGTGGGATGTCTTTCTCCCCTACAATAAGCCCAAACAATATAGAATTTTACGACTCATTGTTCTTAAGCCAACTAGCTACCAAAATAGAAGAATGGACTCATATGTAATAAAGGATCTCATGAACCAAGACCGTCAACAAACAAATTGTATCGAAACGTTTATAACATCACAAACTAAACTAAAAATTCAATCACAATCACATGACTATGCAGATTATTTCTTAACAAACACATCTTTTATTAAAGCTACCATGAGGTAAGTAATATGCTAGTTAAAAGATTCTAGTCAATGGGAATGTTAGCTTAACACGTGAATCACAACGGGAAAAATCGCTTACGATAATCTGTTTAGTATTAGAACAACATAGAAATTACAGAACAAGCAAGTGTACTAACACAATATTTTTCACTGGGAAAAAAAGTGCAAAACTACAAAAGTTATTCAGTTTTAGCGACTGGAGGTCGTTTAGCGAGAATGGCATCAGTGTCGTACTTTGCAACTATTTGGGCTGCAGTGACTAGATGAACCAAACTTATGGCAGATTTCACGAGTGCAATTGGAAATACAATAGCGGCAAGATATGAGAGCAGGTGAACCCCAAAAATAGCTGGTCCTGGCCAGAATGCGCGAACATAGAGAATCAAGTAAAATGCTTCGTTACCAGCACACATGAATCCAAGGAACGAACGATTTGTATAATAAAGGTGCAAGATCGGATTGTTGCTTTTCTTATGCGTATCAGAACGGCTCAGATCGCTAGCATGAAGATGAAGCCAGTGTGAGGCAATGTCAATTATTGTACTCATCTAAATTAGGAAGATGAAACTCTTCAAAATAAAAAAGCCACAGCGACATACCTGAATCCAGAACATCGAGTTTGGGTAAAATCTACATAGAGCCATGCAGAGGGCCATGGGCTTTGTTGATATTTTCTTGCCACCATTCCATCAACAGCGTCCAGTCCGGCACTTATCGCATAACTGGAATAAAATGATAATAAGTGCAGGTATCGCCAAGTTGTTGTATGAAGAATTCTATGAATCACGAGCTATGAGAAATGGTGCTGAAGTGATCACACTCATTTCACAGTTGGTGACATGGTTTTCGCCACGACTTTCGCCGAGTGGCAGGTCGCGGAACTATTCCAGTTGGGAGAAGCATTTTGGTGCAACAGTTGGTGCAGTAAACCCTTTTTACACAAGGTCTTTGAAACCGCGAAATGTTATGCACCTTGTTTTGACGGCATTTCTAAGAAACGTTTTTATATTGGATGAATTTACAGAGATGTGAAGGAACGATTGGATGATTTTTGCCCAAGCGTATGGGAGAGTGCCTCGTGATGAATAAAACTCCTGATATCCTTTTAGGTGGTAGCACTTCTCCGGAATTCTAATAATAATGGCGAAAATGTTCCCGTTGACATAAGTGGCCTTGCAGCTCAGTGGGACCAATCGGATATTCAACAACAGATGAAAAAAAACCACAACTCACCAAAGCATGGCGGTCACTGGACAATCGCCCATCGCATAACAAGCAAGAATGGCCAGAATGATACGGCCGTATCCGATAAGGTTCGGATAGAACAGGAAGACGTTCGGTTCCTCTTCAGTCATCTTCAATCAGAGTAAAGCAATCGACGGTATGTGGCAAGACAATCATAATTCGACACGGCGCTAGGCGCTGCGCGCGACGTCGCGCACGCAAATGGCGATGCTTCTGGGTCGCAGAACAAGATTATAAGTTCAGGTTGTCAGGCTGCGTACAGTACCCCCGAAAATTGCGCGTGAAGTCGCACGGGGGAGAAGCTCCGGGGTGGACCGGCCACCCGGGCAGCGACCCGCCCGACCCCGTCGGGTACTGACCCCGCGTCCAGATTACAGTCCACGCCAAAATTAAATGGTCCACGCAGTCCCGGGTCCCGTTGTGTGCATTCACGGCCAACACAATTGATCTCACGCGCAATTTTCGGGGGTGCTGTACGCAGCCTGGCAACCTGGAACTTATAATTAAATGCTGGCAGAAGGGAGTAATAGGGCGATGTATAATCAAAAACAGCTTAAAAGCCTACAATGTCGTAGTCTACTCGAAATCGTGCTCCAGTCAAGAGGCCAACGATAATGACGAAAAACCCGCGCGCGACGCAGCGGAGAATTTCGATTGTTCTGAGCTTTTCCCAGCGAACGATCACCACGGCTAAATTTTCCCAAATCGCTTTTGCATCTGCATCACACGCTAAATTTTCCCAATCCCTTTTCTGCACTCTGCTAAAACCTATGAATTCACAAGTTTATTGCGTCGCCCCAGAGCTATATATGAACAGCATATACATACGCATTGATAAACTAACACCGGGAGCCACAAAATCAAGTATAAAATCATCGACAAACACAAATATTTTCGCTAAATTTCATCATGCTCAATTAATGATCAGTCTGAAAACATCGACAGTACCAAGAACAAGACAAACACACCATGTTAATGCCTCGGCAAAATTGAATTGCTGCGGTACACAGCATGACTCATGACTGTAACTTAGAAAACAAGCTTCCCGCCATAGTTGTTGGATATTTCAGAGAATAAGAAAAATAATGCTAGATTTTTTTATGCAAGCTTCACATCAGTGGTCGCAATGGCGCGAAAAATTACTAATCGTACTTTTCAGAATACCGTCTCACTTTACCAAACTGCCCACCCACTGCTCTAGAAAATGTTGCCAACATTGTTCCAGCTTCAGCTAGGGGGTGACTTTAGTGGATGGAACCCAGATGCATTTCAAAAAAATGAGAATCAGCGTACTAGTAATTACTGTGCAACAGACTGATAAGGCTTCAAAAGCCCTATTCCAAAAAAGAAAAAAAACTTCAAGATCCTGAAGGTTTTACAAAACAGTGCCTGCCCTGCAATGCTTATACCGCCATCAGTGCGTTTTTTTTTTGGGGGGGGAAGCTCATGAGCACTTCAAGAAGACAGAGAATGAAAACGCAGAAGGAATGAGCCAGACTGCTAGAAAATCATTCATTTCGTTTTAGGTTTCTTGGTAGCTCTAAGTTTTGTGAATGTTCCATCAAACGTTATAAGAAAATCTGCTCATGAAGTGCTGCTGCAACCGCCAGAATGCAACATACCAGGCAAAGCGACAGGCTCCCGTGGGAACAAATAGCGGCAAGAAACAAGAATGAACGAACGCACGCCATGCCAAAAATAGTCTAGCAGAGATGAAAGCGGGACTCGCTAGATGGTTACCAGTTCTCAATTCTTCTACGACAGCAGTGGTTAAAAATGAACATAAAGCGAAAGTCAGAAACCACAACAAGTGAGGAGCTGACGGAACATATTCGAAAGTCGGAGTGTGTCGGTGTCGCGGCGCATCGGAGTGACAAAGTTTGCGCGCCTTCCTGTGGCGCCAGCGAGTGTGGCGTTCGCTTGCGCTGCGTTTGCGGTCAGGCCAGCGCCACGACCTGCTCGTCGCTGACAGTTGCTTCAGGAGGGTATATCTGCACCAGCATTTACTCTGTCAGGGCACGCCATCGTTGTGATGATCACGGGGGGTCGTATTTGATCGCGAGGGAGAGGGAGGTCGTTATCTGGGCGTTGTTGGGAGAGGGACTGCCAAAGATCTATACAGTTACTATTTCCGATAGTTGAAAATGACAGTTAAATCACGACGATCCCCCCTCCCCCCCCGCACAGCAAAGCCTGGGGAAAAACGAGAAATTTTCGGGAAATTTCGAAAAAACTGGGGGAAGATCTGAGAAATTTTCCTATTTAACATAGGGTATATCATCCTCCATCTCGACGAAAATTCATTGCGTGAGGACAACTCGGAAATTTTCTGGGAAAGAAGTTTAGCAGGAAATGGGAAAAAAATCGAGGAAATGGAGTACGCATGGCGAAGGGGGGTGTATTTGAGGATGGAATTACTTATTATTATCTATCTCGAAAAATATCAACACAAGACGTATGTTAGTAATCGAACCGGTAATAATCTTCATTCACAAATAACAGATTAGAGCACGTGAGCTGACTAATAGCAGCTTTTTCACTTATTCTGTTTATTTATTCTGAATTACGCTGTATTTTTCAGGAAATGATCACAACGCGATGGCGTGCCCTGTGGTCTGTTGCTCAAAGTTGCAGATAAACCATCCTGAATGGACTGGTCCAGATTCATGAGCGCTAAAGCTGAACTTAAGAAGTCGGCCACAGTAGCCAGAAGTCCGTATCGATGGTGGACCTGTAGTGTTTCCCCTCGCATGCAGTGTTTAGAAAAGTCGGAAGGACTTTCCATATTTTTTATTGCCGTTAACGTGTTTGGAGGGGGGACAGCCCGCCATCGTGTTGTGATGATCACAACGGGGTATTTGACCGCGAAGGAGTGGGGAGGGGGTCGTATTTGGTCTGAGGAAATTTTTTTGATAGTTGATTTCTCTTGTTTCACGGACGCTATAAAGGGGGGGGGTCGTATTTGGTTGTTGTTGGGAGAGGGACTGCCAAAGATCTATACAACTACTATTTCCGATAGTTGAAAATGATAGTTAAATCCTGACGACCCACCTCCCCTCCCCGCTCGACAGCAAAATTTTGGGGAAAAACCAGGAATTTTTCGGAAAAAAATGGTAGGAAGTTGGGTAAATCTAAGAAAGAGGCAGGTAGCATGGGGGCCGTATTTTTCAGGAAATGATCACAACGCCATGGCGTGCCCTGGGGAGGGGGACACAACGCGGCAGGCCCCACTACTACTCCCTCCTCGCTGAGATATTACTCCGCTCGGTTGGCTTCAGTGAGAGGGTTTTTCCGAGGACTCCGTAAGTTTAGGTGTAGAACATGTATTTAAAACTCATAGGGTGGTATTCCAATGAGGTTAGGCACAAAAATGCGAAGAAGCAATTGTTAACTGGATGAGGGTTTTTGCCTGTGCCTAGGAGGAAAGGAACTTCGGGATAGCTGAACCCGTTCCTTTGCGTAAAAAGATACTTTCAAGCGCTTGGATGTTTCTCAGGACCTAGAAGTCACCGGTTACTCTAATTGTGCCCTTTGAAGTAGACAGCTAGAAGATAAGTGGAAAAAGCCATGCTTTTCAACAAACTTTCCCGTGGGTACATGCACTTCCCCTTTACGAGCCACTTCCAGGCCAAGAAAACGACGACCTGCTCGGAACGTTGACCAATGAAGCGCAGCCGCTGCCACCTTCAAATAACATGTGCAGCCACACCTTCCTTATCTCCGATATAAGGAGTGTGCGTCATCTCTACCCATAAATAGTTTGGCAATATAAAGATACTTCCGACTTTAATAGCATCAGAACACTTAATTGGGGATTTCGGTCGAGTCTGTAGCGGAAGGAGGGGGGGGGCAGATGTGAATTGGAAAAAACGCGAAGAAAATACCACCACTCGCTCTACCTAACTACCCAACTTTCCCCAACTTCCTACCACTTTTTCCGGAATTTCCCAAAAATTCTCTTGCTTTCACCCAAAAGTTTTGCTGTTGAGCGGGGGTATATAGTACACATTTAACAGGAAGAACCCCGAAAATCCAGCAGCAAGTACGACTCTCCCCCCCCCCTTTACAACGTCCTTGAAACAAGGAAAATCAACTATCAAAAGTTTTTTTCCTTAGATGAAATACGACCCACCCCCTCCCCAGCAACCAAATACGATCCCGTCTGTTGGGGAATCCCCAACAACCATTCGCATACCCTGAATAGCATTGCGTAGCGTAAAATATATTCAATCGTACACACTTCATATTCATCCCACAGATGAAGGGAAACGTGAGGAGAATGCCATAGTCTTCGAGAACTCATAGGTCTATTCGAAAAAGAGGTAACTAATAGCCAGAGAATTTATTTTGGGAAAAATGAACAGTAAAGTGAATATTACATGAGGCAAGTTGAACGAGTATTAGGGAGACAGGAGTGATTTAGGTTAAGGGAAGACCGAGAAGGAAAGGGAAGTCCGAAGATCGGAAAAAAAAAACACAAAGAAATGCCCTACATAGGTTTCCATTTGGTAAAAAGTGAACTTTCCCACCAGTACCACCCATGGGCTACCGAGTGGCGATCAGAATGATATTCGAGCTCGTGGACCCCAGTGGACCAACAGAAACTTCGACAAGTTCGAATGGGTGCCAAATTTATGAGCGGTTTCGGAAATAGTGAAAGAACTTGGCACCTGAAGAAGGCATGTATGTCGACCTGAAGCAGGTGTGTTTTTTAGCTTGAGAGGAAATGCCCGTGATGGAAGGCACATTGATGTGCTCAGGCAGGCGTAAAAACAACGGCACGCCTCCCGTCGACGAGAGGTAGCCTGGAGACGAGATTGAAGACATGGGCTTCCTCATTATCAGCTCGCACCTCGCAAAAAGCGCATCGATTACTGTCGATTACTGAAGTGCTCAGAAAATTGAGTTCAATAGATCCTTTTCGATCAATTCGCTTAGAAACTCCCTTTCGACGGAACGGTCCTCTATGACCGACGAAAATGTGAAAATTTGAGTGGGTGGAGTGGTTCGCACTGGCACAAGTTTTGCAAGGGAAAGTTGTGAGGTGAAAGCGCTAAGGCGCAAAGTTGCCCCAGTGACTCTGCCTTCAGACTTTGCCCCCGAGGTGTACTTTGCAGCGAAAAACAATGCGCCGAGTGACCAAAATGACATGAAAGCTTTATTAGGAAGTTTTATTATCTCATTGGTGGAGAAGGGGCGAGGGGAAGTTGCAGGAACTATGTCTACGGAAATTAAAGCTCAATTCCCATAGTGACGCCAACTTTATGTTTTTCTCCGCGCGCTCTCTTGCCTGAATGGCGCTTTTTAACTGACACTTCACATATCCAAAGTTTTCACGCATACTAAGTGGCTCATCCACCATAGTTTCCCTCCCTTCAAAAACCTCATCTCCTGCCTCTCGTCATGTTTATCGTACCCCCAATGCCTTGGCATTCACAGTCCTTTATGCTCTGCACTCTGGCTTATCGCGGCAGGACTCCCACCAGAAGTTTTAGTTGTCACGTAACCGATGTTAAGGGGGGTGCTGTGAGAGGTGTGTTCGAAGTTTCCTTATGCATTTTCGCTCCAATGCAGAGCATCTTACCAATTTCTCATCTTTTTCCAACTTTTCAGGCTACGCTCCTCGTAGCGGACCCTGTCGTTAGAATGGCAAAAACCAGTTAGCGGGTTCTGTTCAGTCTTTACGGATAAGCCATACAGTGAAAAAAAGCAGGGAAACTGTCGAAATGCCCTGCTTAAATAGCACCGCCTTCTTTTTACTTCTGATCTCCCAACTATTGGGTTGGCACATAAGTACTTTCGTTTTTTTTCAACCGGAAATTTCGTTCCAAAGATGAAATGTTTTGCTAGCAAGCTTGATATCATCTGATAGGAAACTTCACGTAGTTTTAGAATATCAAAACGGCTTCGGTTGAGGGAATAATTTTTGTGGATTTTTTAGTCGTTGAAGTTGAAAGCGAAGTCGGCGAAAATTAGCACCTTCGACAACTGCCTCTATTTACGTATAGTCGAAGTGCTAAAATCGCTTAAGCTGCTCCATACATTTGGAAAAGGTCGAGCTAGAAGTTCCAGCAAGGGAATCTCACTAGGACGCTTTGGAACGAATTTCAAGAATTTTGAAGTTACCAACCTTCACCTCGCCGATATTGGGCAGCTCACGTCTGTTCCACCTGAAATTTTATGCTAATATTTGAATGTTTCGCTGATATGTTTTGCATGTTCTGATAGCAAATTTCGTGCTCTATAACACTGCTATAGAAATCTGTTCTCCAGAGGTGTTTGCTTTCTGTTAAGTTCAGGTTATCATTACGGAACGCGAAGTCGTTGAGAACTAGCGTTCCCGTTCTCCACGAATTTTATGCTAACATTTGAATGTTTCGCTAATGTGTTCTATATGTTCTGATAGCCAATTTCGTGCTCTATAACATAACATAAAAATCAGTTCTCCGGAGCTGTTTACTTTCTGTTAAGTTCAGGTTATCTTTACGGAACGTGAGGTCGATGAGAATCAGAGTTCCCGACTTCTTCTCTCAACCGCTGTCCACGGAAGCTTCAAAGCTCCTAGAGCAGCTCAATAGAATCGCCATGGTTTGAGTAAGGCTAGAGTAACAGATTAGTGTTAGGACAGCTCTTAGCGAATTTCCCGAGCAGCATCAGCAGCTCTGATACCTCTGTTGAATGCGAAAAGGAGGAGATGTCTGAAGTGCTGATGCTTATCGACCTGACATTCCATATTATCCACCTGAAAAACAGGTTCATCAAACGGATTTTCAAAATAACTGCAACGCAGTGTTATAGAGCACGAAATTGGCTATCAGAACATATAGAACACATTAGCGAAACATTCAAATGTTAGCATAAAATTCGTGGAGAACGGGAACCCTAGTTCTCAACGACTTCGCGTTCCGTAATGATAACCTGAACTTAACAGAAAGCAAACACCTCTGGAGAACAGATTTCTATAGCAGTGTTATAGAGCACGAAATTTGCTATCAGAACATGCAAAACATATCAGCGAAACATTCAAATATTAGCATAAAATTTCAGGTGGAACAGACGTGAGCTGCCCAATATCGGCGAGGTGAAGGTTGGTAACTTCAAAATTCTTGAAATTCGTTCCAAAGCGTCCTAGTGAGATTCCCTTGCTGGAACTTCTAGCTCGACCTTTTCCAAATGTATGGAGCAGCTTAAGCGATTTTAGCACTTCGACTATACGTAAATAGAGGCAGTTGTCGAAGGTGCTAATTTTCGCCGACTTCGCTTTCAACTTCAACGACTAAAAAATCCACAAAAATTATTCCCTCAACCGAAGCCGTTTTGATATTCTAAAACTACGTGAAGTTTCCTATCAGATGATATCAAGCTTGCTAGCAAAACATTTCATCTTTGGAACGAAATTTCCGGTTGAAAAAAACGAAAGTACTTATGTGCCAACCCAATAATATGCGAGGACTCGTTGGGAAACCTCAATGGAGACTAGACAGAGGCAAAGGAGCACACGGTAGGACAAAAATCGAGGTTCGGGGCGTAGTTCAGGTACTGGGAAGAAGCCACCTAAGTAACTTCTCCCCCTTTCCAAGAAGTGTCAAACGAAACAGGTTCGAGCTGAAAACGGGCACTCACGAAGTTGGAGCAGGATGAGTAAGCTTTTACTGTCCAGATAAGGTGTGTTCATTTTGTCACGGTGTAAACCTGACGCTTTTGCGATTCGTGCTGTCACACTTCCATATCGGGATGGTATTTTGACGCTGCATTCTTATCAGTGAAAAAAGGGAAAACGAAGACGGTGAAGAAATGGTTGTTTCACGTGGCGTTCCGGCCCTGGTTCACATTGCGTTCCATTTTTGGCACCTACGTTATGAATAAAAAAATGATCTAATAGTAGTGTTGTAGTACGCTAGACGCTGGGGGTCGCTATTTTCATGAAATATTTTTGAATTCAAGCACTCTGCTCTGCTGAATTAGTGTTTATTCGATCGTCATAAAGGCAGCTCCCTCGCTCGAGCAATTCGTAGGCGTCCTCCCTTGTACAGTTCTGGTCAGCATTCTCTAAGATTATGCCACTGTCGCGGCTTCACAAGAAGTGACGAAGGCGCTATGGCCCTCATAAACGGCAGTTCTGACGCCTCCCTCATTTTAGCACCCATCGAAACTCAAAGGCCACTTTCTGCTACGAGTTCTGTTTTACACTGCTCTTTTTTTACTGTTAGATGGTATCAGCACTGGCTGACGCGAAGAAACGTCAATGACCAGAAGTGGCAGGATGTCGCTTTGTTGGCATAAAACGAGCAGGTGCGGAGAACTCGTCCAGAGGCTTCCGGGACTTTACTAAGAGTGTTCGCCATGGTTTTTCTTCTTTGGAGAGTCACTTAGCAACTTGTTTGCAATTGAGCCACTATCCACAATATGCAATCGCGGGTTTGTCTTTGAAGGTACAGCTATAGCGCTTCGTGAGAGTAGCGTCCACTCCTCTCCTTGAGTAGGTGACCTGGGTGTCTGTATCTGTATGAGGCAAAGAAGCGCCTTTCAGCGGCTCAAAAGTGCGCATAGAGCCGGCAGCAAACCCACCTGGTTTCATGGAGGTCCATGCCTGCCCATTTGTCCGTGTCGTGATGATACTCCCATTGTCGCTCTCTGGCCGGACGTTTTCCTTTCCATCTCTCATCACTCCTGTGTGTCGTTGGTCCCGTCTTGCCGTTGCTTTTGACCATATTATGCCCCTCACTGAATTAACTACAAAGAGGGGCCCTTATTTTAAGTGGTCCTTCTTCTGCTTTCTCCTTCACTAGTTAGCAACGGCGCTTTTGCATTCGAACTCGCTTGCCTGCAAACTGTAACGGCGGAATGTGCCTTTGAGCGCGTAAGCCATCGGGAGAAGTTAGTGAGCTCTTCGGTATGCATCTTCTGAACATCTACTGCGTTCTTCCCCGCCCTCTTAGGAAAGTCTGAAGTAGGAACTGGTTTCCACACGCTGAACACCCAGTGGAATGCACCACCCATCCTAAATGAGATATGATTAGTATAGGCGTTCCAATGGATTCCTCGTCTTCACACTTGATCGTAGCGCTAGTCTGTGCGTCAGGCGGTGTTTTAGCGACAATTCTGATGCCTGGTAAGTGACTACAGAGCGACGGAAGGTAACGTGGAAGGCAATGTTTTGACGGACACGAGATTGATTCGATTACTGGAATGTATACGTTCAGCTCCAGTCCCTGCGCAGAAAGGTTTTCGGTTTTATAACAGTTCTCAGATACGAATCAGGCGTTTGTATTTCGCCGAAGGTCACTTGTCCAGTGATTTTTGTTACTCATTTGGAAAACATATGTGATTGTGTCCCGTCCGTCTCACAATCAGTAATCAAATCCCTAGCCTGGAGGCTCTGTTCATAGTGTTACCAAGTTTTTTTTGCTTCTTTCTTCTGAAGAGTCACTTATGGGCTGATGGTTACGACTGAGCACCTACTACCCGTAACACTCGATCGCGGGAATCGTCTTTAAACCACTTCCCGGCAATAGCACAGGAAATCCCCTACGACGCTCCAGGCGACGGAATCCCGCTTGTAAGCCGTTGTCTTGCAGAGTGAAAGTAATCGTGGTTGCAATGCTTGCAACAATGCGTCTCTAGCTTCTTTACCTCACCGTTTCGAATGACGAAAGTGGGATATTCTTTGGTACTGCGGACAACGATGCCAAATGCGGACTTGATTGCGGGGATTGTTCAAGGCAAATGAGTTTGTTGTTCATCTATCCGAGAAATAAAGTCCTCGGCAAAATCACCTCATCTCATCTCTTACACTATCTAGCAAGATAGAATTTGGTAAACCAGCTTTCACCACTTCTCAGTTCTCTTAGTACATGTCTTGCGTGAAAAGACATGGACCTAAACGTCGACTGACTTAAAGGCACTCCGCTAAAATGATGAAATGTGTCGTACAAATATTAACGACAAGATGGTAAGTAACAAAAAAAGCGGAAAAAGCAGAGGAAACCCGCCCGGAATGCTTCGTGTGGAACCCTTTGCTGAACAGCGTGAGTACTTAAAGGCAATTCCCGCGACCACACTTCATAGGTAATACAGTTCAAAAATAGAATTGCCCTGTGATTGTTGACTTATTGAAGAGACGAAAAAGCGCCCGGAATAAGACCCTCTTTATTGCAATTGATCATGATCACCGGACGAGCGTAAGGTGGTCAAGATCAATTGTGAATTGCGAAAGGCGGCGATACACTGATAAGAGACGAGAGAGGCCAGAAAACGACGGGCGAGAGAGCGCAATGGCAGTCTCACAACGACACGGTCACTGGAGGCCGGCATGGGCCTATCGGGCGCCAATGGGCCTAAAACATGAGCGCCGTGCGTTCTGCTTGCTGTTTTTCAACTTTTAAAAGCAGCATATCCTCTACTGTTGCCTGCTTGATCATCATGCACGTTTATGAGGTTCTAGCCTTAGTTTATCGCGGAACGTGCCTTTAAGAAAGAGCGGGATCGGACTAATTCCCACTTGTTGATTCCAGCTCCTTCTCCGTATCACCTCACCACACTCCCAAGATTCGAAATGGGGAGAGCTTGTAGCGGAACAACCGCACAACCAGGAAGCCTTTAGTAATGAAAGTTGGGCGTTGCCGTGGAGAGTGCGGGGGGTGGGTGGGGAAGCGGTGGCTAGCGGTTCGTAGCGGCTTGGTCGTCCATGCTTGTGCGGACAGGACTACCTTTCCTTTTCTGGACTTAAAAGGGAGCTGGGCGTATCATTAAAGACATACATTCACCTTCGTAGGCCCACACTTGAGGTAAGTTGGTCGCAACTGCAGCAGCGTGCCACTTTCTCTACGAGAAATAGCGAAATCCGCCCGAGTTAAGTAATTTTGGAACAAAAATGCATATAACGAAGCTGTAGGGTAACGACGCCTAGTTGCCGTCGCCATACTCCGCACGCGCTGTCACACGCCTGACCGTTATCAAAAGCGCTACTTTCTG
>MU931403.1:0-12392 GCA_036418165.1 Cooperia oncophora
CACTTAGAAAATAACAAAGGGTAACAACGGGGCACCAGTGCCTTACGGCAATGGATAGGCCAGTGGATTCCTTCAGCGCGTGCAGCGCCGGATATCTTATGGCCTCGTAAACTGGGATTACCGTCGTGGAGACGAGGATGTTCAGGAGGGAAAGGTCTCCGTAGCTGGCAAAGCGGCGGCTCTATACGAAGGACGTTCTCATTTACGGCAATTTAGGTTTTGAAAGAAGAGTTTTCTGAATGCACCCACCCATCCGATTCCTCCTATATTTTTCTGTTTATTTTCCAACATGGTATGCGGTTAGTGCATTATCCTGTTTGCAACAGGTGCCCACACACATACACAATTCTTGCGAAAGGTGTGTAAGATGACGACAATTGTCGCTGTTGATACTTCGAGGAAGAAAACGAGTGATTCGTAGTATGCGGTGTAATGAAGAGTGAATGAGTGTGGGAAACGTGGCATCTCTGATGGCAGAAAGCTGTCAGTAATCTGTCTACCCCCCATAGACGAACAGGAGCTTCTTTTCATAGGTTTGAGCGAACTTCTTACCCCCTGCCCTTTGGAAAGTCCAGAAAGCGGCTTGGAATTTGGTGGCACGTAACATCTGAAGCAGTTCCCGTGATTACTCATAAGGGTAAACCTCTGCAGAGGTAAATTAGTGGGGCCAACTTTGTACCAGTTTCGCGTCAAAACGTTATAGGATAAGGCGGTTGAGGCTCAAGGTTGCCCAAGTGGCTCCACCCAAACGCAAGTGGCTCCGCCCCTTGCTGGTATATGTCGTTTTGCTCATCTGTTTGCTGTTTGCCTGCTTTGGTCTGGTCTCTTACTCCAGTCTTCGCATCTCCTTTAGAATCAACTGCAAGAATGAGGGCCTTATCGGGACTCTTCCGATGATTCCTTTCGTTTTTGTTCTTCACCATCGATCGACCACCGCCACCGCGCTTTATTTCCCATCCATACGCTCAACGTCCTAGACTGATAGACCAAGAACACAGCTTCTCTGAGTTGTCTGATTATTAGTTCCGTTCACTCTGAGGGGAGGTATCGGATGGAGGGCGAATGGTTTGACCTTCTCGACCATTATTGGGATGACATTATTGGCTGACTGGTTTCGCCACAAGAACAAGAAAAGGAAAGAGCACACGTGTCAATAGAGTATGGCTGATTGGCGACCCGGTGCCTCCTCCTCCATACCTGCCTCCTCCCCCCCTCGCCAACCCTCATTAAGTGCGACGGTGAGGCAGGCATGCCCTTCAAACAGCATCCTAGCTAGCGACGTCGGCATCAGGGGATTTCTGCGTTAATTTAAGTGTGTCCATGGAAGCTTAACACCGAGATAAAGAGCGCGGCAACGGCGAATAAGACGGAAGTAAGTTTGCCATGTAAATTGAATTTGCATCGCGAAAATACTGGGGCTGAGTCAACTTAGCCAGGATGTTAGCTGGACCTTGCGCGCAACGCGTCCATCTGGATGATTCTTGAAACTACACCCAGATGTTGCGACAAAGACTAAAATCGTATGTGCAAGTTACATTCTCAAATTGCCTTACGTTTTGTTGGAAGGAGTAGCACGGTGGCTTTCCCCGAAAGGTCCCTGAATAGTGTTTTATTGTGCCTCAAACTCCGTTTGACTAGATGATGGATTAGCGATTGGATTATTACGCGAGAGAAGTATCAACAACGCTTGTAGAGGTTCCCCGGCGGATATCAATTAAAGCGCTTCAGCAGCTGGCGTGGACGCGAGAAGCATCGAGTCAGGAATGAACTGGCGAGACGTGTAATCGCAGGAGTATCTATCACACGCATTAACGGCAACGTTTCCCTTCTCTCCCGTCTCGGTGAAGCATCAAAACAAAACGCTTCGAGCTATATTCTGTGATATTCTTTCTGTTCTCATTGTGCTTCGTCTTGCCTTCATTCTGCTGTTAGTCATTACTGCGATTCTGCTCCAGTTTTCATTTTTTGGACAGCTTGGGGGTTGTGTAGTGAGTTATTACAAATGCGATCTAAATTCTGGACAGTTTGAAGCTCTCAGGCAATGAATGCTTTGGGAGGAATGATTTCATGAATAGGGCGAAGATGGTCGCCAGTTACCTCGTTGAACTCTTGGATCGATTTTTGACCGGGTTGATTGGCTACAGCTTCGGCGCTGTTCGGCATGGAGGGGGCATTTTATGTATTCGCTGAATCCCTTTGCTCGCTCGTGGCAATTAACAGATCTTATTTCGCAAACCTGTAGACTCTTTTGAAGCTGCGAACTTCTCAAGTGAGCCTCCTTACTGTCAGGGGTTCACAGTTGTTCGTGAGGTGTTCAGTACCAACTTCGCTGGTACTATTAGGTACCTCCACCAAGCCGAACCGCGCGCCAGCTCCTTTTACAAAGATAGAGCTGACGTGGTCCTTAGATGGACCCCATAAAACATTGCGTAGGTATTTGTGTAGGCCAAAGTTTGCTGAAAATGCTCCGCAGTTTTCAGTTGAAAATGGCTCATCCTGATAAATCAGAGGAATCATCGCTCAAAGCTTCATACGTTTAGCTTTATCCATTAAAAAATTTGAGACATCCGTCCCTCATCACTACCGATGGCAGTTTTCCTGTCCACGTGCTTTTTGTCCGACGATATTCCATTGTGTAGGCGTTCAGCGCGCATTGTTACTCGCAATATTTACTCACCTGCTGGCGCTTGTTTAGCTATGACGTTGCAATCGAAAATCATAAACACTACCGTAATGTGCTGCCTCTTTGTGGCCTCTCGCCCTTTTTCAGGTCCTGAGTGTCCATTTTAGCGTCTGCGGTTTGATGTCGCAACAATTTCTCAACTGAATAGTTCCTGGGTTGCTCGTAGTCGTCCACCCGTCCACTGCCGCCTGCTTTAGCTTGTTTTACAAATAGCGCTGGGTCAGGACATCCGACCGGGGTCATTCAGCTCGCCGCATGCGGCGATAATTGGAGTACCACCTGCTACCAGTAGGAATGAGGATATTGAGGGTTCATAGTAACCAGGCTAGATATAGTCATATTCCTTGCAGACCCTGAGGTGTGTCAGGGGCTGAGTTTGGCGCGGCACCAGCCTACTTTCCACCACTTGTTGCCGCTTGCCCTTTCAACAATTGGGGAGAATGGGCTGGCGCTGCTCCTTGCCCTTCTGACACGCCCCAGCGTCCGCATCGAAAACTACTGTGTCTTTACCCTGCTCCAGGTGAACGCATGCAGAGGTGGTGAACCGATCTATTGGGCAGTCTTGACCGTCACGTCTAGGCGCAGTTCTACGCTTTCGGGCCGCGTTCATACTCTGCGACCGGGGGAGGATTTGCTAGCGACCAGAACTCATCAGAGCGCAGTTCGGCAACGGGGGGCATTTTACACCTTCGCCACTTCTCGGGTTGACTGGTTTTAACATGATGGCTTGACGACCTTGCTCCAGCTTCACAAGAGTTCACAGGTTTCGCCAGAGTGAGACTTGTAAACCGGAACTAAGGAAGCAGTGGTAGACAATGCCCCCCCCCTCGTCGCCGAACTGCGCCCCTTCGGTACCCATCCACAATTTCTTCGCGTAATTGCCCGAAACGCCGAGTCGCCCAAAAAGCTGGATCACCGAGTCTCTCAAATCGCTGAATCTCCTCAGTCGCTTAGTATGAATGCGGTCTTACCGGCATCAGGCAGTACCTAGTACTTCTTTCCGGGATGGCGAACCGTTTTAAAGGACGGCATACCCATTTGCATGACGTTAGTCCCACTTTGCACAAGTTTTGATCTCCCCAACCCCCCCCCCCTGCAAGGTTATTAGCGCGACCACCATAGCCGGATTTTCTCTCCATTACTGGGCGAAAGAAGAGTGAAAAAGCTTCGCATATCAATTGATATCTGGTCGATTATTGTGGCAGCACTCTTTGTACTGCCACCGTCCCTTGGTCCCATTCATATCTCGGTCTTGTTCTCTCTTTTTTTTGTTTCTCACACGTGCCGGCGCCGCCGCGTGATGTCGCTCAGTGCCGCTTTTTGTCACAGCATGTCGCCCTTGATCGTGTGTTGCAATTATTAGATTAAAATGGCTGCCTTCTACAGGGAAGATCTAATTGTCTGAACTTTCCCTTTTTCATAATTATCGAGACCACGTGATCCCAGTCAGTTGCACGATACCAGTGCAGAAGCTATTTCATCGTTCGGCTTTGTGGGGGCATTTCGCTGATTTTCACCGGTCATTGCCGATGCTTTCATGTGGAGACCTGTAAACTCTTGTAAAGCTATGCAGAAGCATGGGATTCCTTCACACTTGACAAGAGTTTACAGGTTTCGCCAGGGTGAGGCATGTAATTCACTAGTAAAAGCGAAAGAAAGTGGCTCAAGTGTAAAATGTGCCCCCCCCAAGCCAACACCGCCGCTAAGTCATTTCTTCTCAGTGTGGTCCAGTCGGTTTATCTTCTGAATCATTCCAAATCCTGAATGTCTCTGCAGTTTGGACTCTTCAAAAAGCTCCTTTTTTCCGTGGTGAATCAGGGCGTGGTACTCTAGGAGCCTTGTAATCTATAAGTTAGTTCGCAAAATCCCCTAGGTGCCCCTGGAGTTCGACTTTTTCCAAGTGTTGCTTACACTGTTCCTTCATAGTTTCCTATCTCGTTGATGAATCGCTCCTCAACTGGTTTTAGTTTCCAAGAACGATTATTCTTGGAACAGAATTAGCCACGCTTCGTGGAGTTTCCCGAAGGAGTAGAAAGCAGAGGTCACGGGAGTAGTGAAATTGTCGCTATGGGTGAAATTCCCTTGGAGGATGTGTGACTCAAAGTTGAATTTGTGGGAAGCAATCAATTGATTGGCGATTTGTTCAGCTAAGGCCGTGAAATGAACGGCATAAGATGTAGGCGTGATGCGTAATTGATATGACGCCCAAGTGCTGCGTCGAGACTACTAGCTAGCAACGCTAGCTGGTTTGCGCTCTGTGCCTCTCGGCTCGGTCTCCCGAAGTTTTCTGGTGGACTGGGGAAGTTCTGAGAAAAGAAATCGGAAAAAAGTGTATCAGTAGGGAAGAGTCGGTAAGATGGTAGGTATAATGGGAAATGGAGCAACAAGTTTGGTGGGATAAGCCAAGGGAGTCGGACTTCCCAAAAAAAATTCCCAACAGCGGGAAGCGCTTTGATCACGTAGTTAAATGAGGCTGTATTGAAGTTGGACGTCAATTATTCCACTGAATCAATCCAAAAGAGAAATTAATGCAATTCGTGTGAATGCAATTCATGTAATCTGTGACTAACTGACTTCGCGAATAGCTGCTGTAAAAAGGGGAGCAGCAAGTGACTCGTCATGTAATGAACTCATTAAATTAATAAATTAATTTAATTGATAAAAAATATGCTGCATGCTGGGGTGCCCGCCGCTGACGCTTATCTCTCAAGAAAAGAATTAATGCAGTTCTTAAGGTTTTCCACGATATCTCAAAAGGTGCAGTCCCGTAGCTTTCCCGGGTGGGAGGAGTTATGAGGAGTGGGCGGAGTTGTCCCTTATCACCTACCACCTAAGGTCCCTTATCATTCTTGTGCCGGCCTAAGAACATTCTTAGTGGCCGTATACTGGTACTAGTACAAGTTGTTCATAGTTGTTAACAATCCAAATTGTAAGTGATCAAAAAGGCATATGGCACGATAATTGGGTAATCGGTCTAAAATGCTACAAGGGTGCTATATAGGCGAAAAACGATGTAAAGCGGTCAGAAAGCTGCAAAGAAAAGCTTTCTTTCTATAGCTCAGAAAGCAATTTCGGACGAGTTTCCCGTAGGCATCTTGCCAATAACCGCTACGGTAGATATGGCTACATGTATATACTCAATGCAGCGCCGCGGCCGCTTCATCAATCCCTTTGCTTCATATTTTGGCAAATGAAGCAATACGAGCATCAGGTACGGTCGTCCATTTGTGGGCGGGCGGGCGCGGTGGGCGTCCGGGTCGGTATGTTGCAGCTTGATAGGGCCTTATAAGGGTACCTTCTTCGGAAAAGGCGCTACGCAGCGCCTGCTCAGGGGCGTCGAATCGAGTCCTGCCAGGCGTATTAATTCTATACGTCTTAGGGGTGTATCGTGCCACCTGCCTTTGAGCGCAGCTCGGCTGATCGTGTGGGTGGAGATATGGGATGCGGGGAGAGATAGACTGTCAACAATTATGCCCCCCCCCCCTCATTGGTGTACCCCTCCTTCCAAGACGATGAAGAGGAAGGAGGCGTCATCAGGGAGGACACGCGTCGACTCTCCGCCCATATGACCAACAAGATCTGCCTTCCATGGACTCAGTTACAGACTCTATTTTGCACTTTTTCTTGAGGCCGTTGCTATCAGCTGTGCTCTCCTTCTCATCAGACTGTTCTTGTCTTGTTCGCAGCGGACGCCTCCGCTACAGAAATCGTCCTTCAAGGCTTGGGGCTCCCGAGAGGGTGGATATACAGTAACAGTGGGGCCGAGACTGCTGGACAGGCTCTAGAAAGTGTTTGAAGGCTTTTCTGCTAACTTTGGAGTTTTTTTTTACTTCTTTGGCTGTTTTTGATGCCTTTTGGCGCCTCTCTGTCTTGCACACTTAGATGCCGAATCCTAATGGGACATTTGGACAGCTTATTAATGAGATATCCATCTGCAAACATCATGTAAGCAAATAAATAGATCATAAACTTCGGTTCCACCTTACAGAACAACCCTATAAACTGGAAAATCACTCTTTCTGCTTCAATTAACTCAACGGAAAGCATGAGAGGACGAACAACAGGGTGCACAATAATCCTGTTATGTTGGTTTAGTGTGCCCGGCTTGCATTCATGCTTTTCATTTCCTTCAGTGATGGCTGATGTTGTTGCCGTGAGTCTGATTCCCCGCAAAACTCTTTGCAGGGGTGCATAATTTTTTTTGCACGTGAGTCGCAGGGTAAGCCTCTCGCCGAAGGGAGGCTAACCCTTCCACTTGGGAGCAGCTCGGCTGTTTTTCTATTCTGTGAACTTTCTATCGGCGCAATGGGGCTTGGTGGAGGCACCACATGGTATTCACCGTTAGGACCTGTTGATTCTTTGACCAGAGGAACTCGTTCAAACAATTTCGCAGCTTCACAGGAGTTTACAGGTCTGACTAAAGTTAAGCCTGCTAGATAACGTGAACCAACAGAAGGAGGTAACGAAAGTGCAAAATGCCCCTCCAAGCCAAAACGCGCCCTCTCTGTCATCAGTGAAGTGTTGAAATGTAAGCCTCTGGGTTGGTAACCAGTAGAGGGTGTAGCTTACTCTGCAGCCAGAATTATGAGTCTCATATGGGGTTTGGTGATTGAAGGAATCGTCCCAGGATGAAGGCCGCAGATATAAGCCTTGATGGAACTCTTGCAACTAAGACTGTAATTCTCCATATAAGGCCCTATTCTACGAAGAATGAAACCTGTGCGTTCAACAAAGGGTAAGACTGGCCCCGAAGGCAACGGGTTAGGCGCACTGGGTAGGACCCGTTTGACTCTGCCATCCTTCGCCCGCCTCCAAATGGCCGCCACGGCCAACTATTTCCACAGGTCCAGGCTCCAGCCATTGACCTGGCGGAGACATAGGACGGGATTTGGCGTTTCCTTGTCCTCTATAAAGGTATAGTCATCTTTGCTGCGAAATCTTTGGTTGGTACAGGCTGGCGCCTCGCCAGGCTTAGCGTTCTGCCACGCCCAGCGTCTGCAGCGTAAACGACTATGTGTGACAGGCATTTCGTTCGTAGCTCGAAGGTAACGGATAGAACAGGGGCCTAGTTTTGGACAGATGCGTTTCGTTTTTTCGTCCAGCGTACCACTTCTTCTGCCGAATTAAGGTACCCATTTCCTCTGATTTTGGTGAAGCGATTTCCGTTTCTGAGACTTGGTTTCTATAGGGGACAGGTCGTCTGTGGTCGCTGGAGGAGGGGTCGTATTGCCTTCGAGTAAATATTTTCAGTTGTTGACTTTTTTGTCAGTTTTCCTTGTTTCAAGCGCTCTATATACTCCACACGGCCAAAGGCAGTTTTCTGAAGAAAAAGCGGAAGAATTCTAGGAAAAAGTAGAATGGAGGAGAAGCAAGCGGTACGCGGGGAGGGCGGTTATGCCAGAGAAGCAGGGCACGCCATCGCCGTGATAAACTTCCAAGAGAAATACAGCCCCCTAATTCCATCGCTCAGCTATGCGACCCTCCCCCTCCCCATCTCCATCCTCTCTACCAAGTTTTCCCAGATTCTCCCAACTTACGCTACCACTTTTTTTTCAGTTTTTCCCAGGAAAGTTTCTAAGTTTTTCTCCTCAAATTTTGCTGTCAAATGGGGGGGGGGGGTGCGGAGGTCCTTCAGCACTAAACTTACTTTTTCATCTATTGGAAAGAGTACCGCCTTTGGCAGTGCCGCCAAGTGGGGTAGGGGGGGGGGAGAGCCGCAAAAAGCCAACAACCGGAAAAAGTTTTTTCCCCCAACGCCCGCAAATTCCTCTGATTAAATACGACCTCCCCCCCTCCCTTCTTTACAGCGTCCGTAAAACAAGAGAAATCAACTATCAAAAAAATTTTTCTCTGACCAAATACGACCTCCCCTCCCTTGCGTCACATACGACCCCTCCCCCATGTGTTCATCACAGCGATGGCGTTCCCTGGTGTTACCTCTGCGAAACGTTTTCGTTTGAGGTTCATAATTAAATTTACCATCACTGCCAACTCAATGTTCAGTTCTGCGAAGTTAATGAGGTGACTTGTTGTGAAAAGAGGTCATGGTAGTAAGTACGTTAAGTGTATATTGACGTCCCTTTGTTCCTCAGTGAACTCGTTCTGGGACGGGACTGTCATTTGCCTGGTTGTGCGATGCTCATTTCAAGAAGAAAAGTGGTTTACGCGGAGCGAATGTGTGTGTGTGTGTGTGTGTGTGGTGTGTGTGTGGTGTGTGTGTGTGTCGGTGGCTGTGTTGTCAGCTGTGCTGCCGCCATGTGTGTGACGTAAAGGCTGAAAAACTGTCATTTCATCGAAATGCAACTATTTTTAGCCGTTGTTTCCTTTTTTTGCAGTGGCTTTCTGACGTAATTCTCATCGTGTCACCTACATGCTTTCGTTAACGTCATCGTTTTTTATTGTCATCCCGTTTTGGTGCTGTAGACTGGGTGGACATTCGGGTGATCATATTTTGGGCGCCCCTCTCTATAACCTGAGTTTTTTTCTCAACAATGGCAGAAAGAAGGTCCGAAAAGAGGACGGTGCTGTCCACTGTGCAATTCAAAGGGTGTCGATCCTGCTCATGTTAGTACACCCCCTCCGCCCACAATTTTCTCTTCCAGTGCCACCCCTCCCCCTTTTCCCATCCTACCTACCATCTTCTCGAATAGATCCAACTCCCCATTAATTTTTCGGCTTTTTTTTCGGCGCGGTTTGGCTTGGTGAGGGCATAAAATGGTGTTCAGCGAAGCTTGTAGAGGTGATCCTGTAAAAACCTGTAAAATCTTGTAACCAGAGTGGCTCACTTGTACCACGTCGCAGTTTCACAAGAGTTCACAGGTACGCCAAAATGAGACGTGTTAGGTAAAATGGGATAGCTTAAGGAACCGGCGAAAGTGTCAAATGCCCCTCCCAAGCCGAAAACTGCCTGTTTTCAATTATGCTCAAAAAACTGGCGTCGGCTTATTGGGGGGGGGGGCGTGTATCTACACCTTGAGAGAAATTTTCTTGGGGAATTCTGTCAAGACCAGGTGCGAACCCCAACGATCAATTACAACCCGTTCCCCAGCGATTAAGTGGGAATCCCCATAAGATTCTCCCAACGGTGCTTTACCCTGTCGACGCGTCGATGATCTGGATACAGCTCTGGCTCAAACTCTTGCTATGGTTTTGGATAATTTCATGGGAGAAATGTCCTTATATATGCTTATACCGTTTTTACCTCACATAGAAACCCATCTAGCGCACGCCCGTTAAACTCGAATATCAATTATACGCGCGTAAAGTCAATACATGTCTTAAATGCGATCAGAACTCATCCCTTGGGTGCGCAGCAAAAAAGTGAGCGAAAGCGATTTCCCCGAGGCTAGGAGAAACAAAATGGCTCTGGTATAGCACTAGGCTAGTTCCTTTTTCCAGAATCCATCCCATTTCAATCTACCCTGAGAGATTTTGATATTGAAAAAAAGAAGAGATGTGCGCGTAAAATCGATGCACATTTTGGAGTATCAAAAGCCACGTAATAAGTCCAAGGAGAGCTTTTCCGTCGATATTGTTTTTATTTTAGGGTATACGCTAACTAGAAAGGTTTGGCGGTGATAATGGCAACAGTTTGATAGTACATCGCGACGTGTGAGTGCTGGTATCGCGAAATCGGGGTACGCGCAGTAAAATCAATACTTGTTCTGCGGAGGCGCATAGTGTAGAGGGGTGTAAATAAAATAGTGGGCGAGGGGAGTGGGCGACAGCGCCGTTTATTCGAGGGGGGGGGCATGTTGTAAAACCACTGACTTCCCTTGCTCCGTTTGCCAAATCGCACATTTCGGTAAAACCTGTGAAACGCCTTCTATGCTGGAGAGCTGGAGCAGGGTTGTCTAGCCACCATCCCAAAACGTGTCAACTCAAGAAAACGCTACCTAGATGGGTCGACACATCTATGGAAAGCAAAATGCCCCCCGTCGATAAACTGCGCCGTGGGGGGGGCGACATGCGTAGTTTAAACTGCCGCCGTGCGACATGCTAGTTCGGTATGATGCTGGATTTGGAGGCCGTTAGTGCCACGTGAGGGCTCTGAACAATTGCATGTGAAGCACTTTTTATAACCCTGTATCATTTCCATGCTTCAGGGACACTCACTTATTGCTGAACATGGCGCATTTCGGCTTGAGGGGGTATTTCGCTAGTTTCATGTTTCACTGCTGATGCCTCTTGTAAAGACTTTGAATTTTGTGAAGATAGCCAATAGCGAGAGCTTCGTTTGCTTACACTATGTCAGAGAAGTTTACAGACGTCTCACCAACAAAGAGGACGTATATTTCAATGGAAAATAGCAAGAGGAACCAGCGAAAGTGCAAAATGCTTTCCCCACGGAAAAACGCGTGCCAAATTTGTACTCATTTCTTTGTGGCGGGAGTGGTGTGGTGGAGGGAAAAGGTTGATCTTGAAAGCCTCTATAAGCCTTGTAGTAAATGGCCGTTTTGTCATGGTGTGTGTTCGAGCGTTAAAGCTTTTCGCGTTGAATGGACAGGTATGGAGAAGGGTGCGCGCAATTCGGGACATAGATGGTGGTGTTCCGTGAGTGCCTGGACGGAAGCGAGCAGAGAGGCGTGCGTCACGCGGATCGGGGTCGGAGAGCGAATTTTTCCGGCCGGAGAGTGGCAATGAGAAGTCTTCTGAAGATCGGGTGTTTGGTGTATGGAGAAAAATCTGTCTACTTGAACATAGGTTTTCGCATCGCCTGCTGGTCAGAAAACTGCTTCAGTAGGCCCCCATGGCGTCTCTTTTGCCTTCATTGGGACCCAAAATAGTCTGGAGGATTTTCCTTATTCAATAGACACAGAGCAGCTCCCCTCTTTCTTACAGAACTTCCGTGAAGAGGTTTGGTCCTTGGCCGGCGTTCGTCCTAATCGGAGAGATCCGGTCGGTAAACGCTCTGGTTCAACGGTAATCCAAAATTCGGGCGCATGGTGAGGGCATTTTGCTGGTTTCCCCCCCCCCCAATCACCACCGATGTCTCCTGTGAGAACCTGTAAAATCCTGTTAAGTTGTGCAATAGCATGAGCGTGGTTTACATCAGACAGAAGTCTGCAGGCCTCACCAAGAATAAACGTGTAATCGAGCGGGAGCTGGCCAGAGCCGCTAGCGGATTACCCTCACCCCTCCTTATGAGTTGAAAAGTGCCAAAATTGCATGACGAGAACGGCAGTATTCCGGGTGGAATGCAGTACCAACTGCGGGGCATAATTTGACTTCCACTAAGAACCGTGAAGGCACGTGAATACACGTTATTCACGTGCATTCACGCTTTTGGCTGGAGGGGACAACAGGAGGGACAAATGCGTAGGATTCTTCAGACAGGTTTTTTTTTCGGAGTAGTGTCTTTGGTGGATTTCCGTGGTGACAGCGGAGGGGCATAAATTCGATTTTTCGTAGCTCTACGCGGTGGAAAAAAAAGACATTTTCAGGGCACCTCGTTCCATCAGTATAGCTGTTTCAGCTACTATCTGGTCCGTGGTCAAGGCTTGTCGTATGTCGGAGATACTGAGCGAGGTGGGGTCAGAATACGCCATTGTTGTGATAATCACAACGAGGGTCATTTGACCGCGAGGGGGATCCTGTTTGGTCTGAGGAATTTTTTTGGTAGCTGGTTTCTCTTGTTTCACGGGCGCTATAAAGGGAGGGGGTCGTATTCGATCGTTGGTGGGAAGGAGTGGTCGCATTTGTCTTCGAG
>MU931404.1:0-14532 GCA_036418165.1 Cooperia oncophora
CTGCACTCTATCAGCCCTATGCTCAAGGAGCAGCACATGCGCTGATACAACATTCTTGCAGCAAACACGCATTCAGAGCCGAGAGAACAACTAGGAGTGAGAGGGCGCAGGCAAAAAGCGTGTTTGGCTATGGTTAGGCATGTGCTGCGGCAGTTCGGGCGGCGCACTGGGTATCACCACTGTCCGGCTCGTTTCTATGTGTTTCTATGTGCACATATCAAAGAACCGGGAACAATGGGAAATATACAGTTCGTTTTCAAGTTGGTTCAATCACCTCGTAGGTCCACCTCTCTCTAGTAAAAAATCCTTGTCTGACTAGGGTGGTTTTAGTTTTGCACAAGGGTACCTTGAAGTCTCTTTGAAGGTTATCGAAGCTAGTTCTTCTTTTCGGCAATTCTGCCGTGCTTCTCTAATATTCGGCCACTTGTCGCATCATATTCCTCACAGTCATACAGTGTATAACTAATTACCGAAAAGGGTGTCAGTAACGGGATCCATGTCGACGTCAGTATTGGTTAGAATTTCATAGCTAATTGACTCTTAATACTGTAGAAGTTCCACGTGAAAACGATTAGCTTCTTGTGCCAGCGAAGCTCACTTGACGCCTCTAATGACTCAGTCTCGCCTCTTCGTGCGATCAACCACAACCCATCGTGATCAACCCCATGCGTAAAGTCAAAAGAAACGCAAGCGGATGAAGTTTCTGGTTTTCTGCCTTTTGGAACGTTGCTTGTGCAGATGTGCACATGCGCCGAGACGGAGTAGGTTGGTGGCAAGTGGACCTTTTATCACGCATGGGTTGGATCCCGAACCAGTTCCCGCCTATGATGCCATCGTTGCCCTCTGCCCTCCAGGAACGGTAAATTATTGCCAGATTCGTTTTAGAGGAGAAAGACCTTGACTTGTACATCGATTGGTACATCCAGTAAGCCACTACGAATCTTGGAGGTAACGGGCAGCACCCATCATTGTCCACCGTTTGAAGGAACGGTACATGATGAGCCGTGAAGACGTAAAAGACTCTGTGGGAAAGGTAGTGTTGCCTGCAAATGACAATTTGCACCAGTTTCGTGGCGAAACGAAACGTTGTAGGGCAACGTCGCTAAGGCGCAAGATGCTCCAGCGACATCTTACTGCTTTCTCGGTGAACGCCCGCGGCTCTGGCCTTCAGAGCCCGTCTTTCCGTTGAAAAAAAAAACAACAGCTGCTGGACAACTAGCATAAATATTATCTCTCTATTTATCCTTGCTATGGGGTCGTGAAGTTCGTTTGTAGGGTTCTGTTTTGCTTTCCCTCTTACAGGAGAGCTTTGACGGCTTCTCTTCTATACCCCAACAGCAACGGGTATGTTTCTTATCGCGTAGTGTGCCCCAACGACGCTCATCCGCTATGACAACTCTAAGCTGATCAGTTGAAGAGGATACCAGTTTTTATAAGGCTATGGGCGTGGGGGAAGACGGTCTGATTCCTGTGATAGCAAAAAGTTTATAGGCTATTTATCGATAAATGTCTAAAGATATCGCGCACGGTAACTTGATTTATGTCATGTGGGCGTGGTCGCTCCTGCGGGTAAGTTGCAGAGTTACGTAGCTCTACTTATTACTTAGTACTTACCTCTCTATACTTAAACACTAATTGGATGATCTCAGCATTTTACTGGCTGTCATGGTATTGTTTAGGTTCTCATTTGTTTTTGAAGTTTCGCTGTTATATTCGCTGTTCCATGTTTTCGTAGATGGCGTGTCATGCAAGCCCATGAAATCCAAGGCGTAGTTTTTCTGTTATCGTCAGGTAAGCAGTAGTTTTTCTGATCCACTCCGTCGCCCACTTCGGCTTTTGCTGAAATATGTACCACCATTGACTATTACGTCATATTTCCATGGTGCTTTCGAAAGTCATGCAACCTTTTCAACAAAGTTATTCTTCGAAAATGTCGAAGTATAGATAATTAATATCCTCAGTAAGGAGGTGGTATTTGATCGGTGTTGGGAGAGGGAGCGGTCGCATTTGCCTTCTGAGAGAAATTTGTGGCGTTGGGGAAAATGGTTCCCGGTTGTTGACTTATCGAGGTTTTTCACATGTGTTATGTACCTCCTCCTCCTCCCCGCTCGGCAGCAAAACCGTGGAGAAGTTTCGGGAAAACTGGAACAAGTGGTAGGAAGGATGGGGGAGGGTAGCGCATTTTCCTCGCGCTTTTTCCCGTTTCACATGTGCCCCCCCCCTCGACAGCTCGGACAGCTCGATCGTACTAAAGGAGGGAGAGAGCTGGCGGGGAGGGAGGTCGTATCAAGCCACCTTTTAGGCCGTAGGACTCGATCAAAATCCCCAACTAATGATGGGCTCTGACTGGACTCCTTCCCACGCCTGAATAACAACCTGCACCTTAGACTACTTCCCTTAGAAGTCCTTAGAACTAATCTTCAAAGCCTTGGAAAAGTCTCACACTTACTACTTTCGTGAAAAAAATACATGATGAGCAATCTATCTCACACCCCTCATTGGCAATTCATAGTTCCTCTTCATATTTTTTTTGTAATGACGCGAGTTTACGAGCATGGCTAGACAACGAGTGCATGTTGATGACCTTACCCATTTACCTTCTTGACTGATCTGTTGACGTAATATGAGCGGAGATGATGTAGACGCAGGTAACGCTGCCTTCCACGTGCCCTGTTTGCATGAGAGTCCAGTTTACAACTTCCCATATTATTCCATCTACTCTACTGATCTCCTTCGCCAACCTACCTTACTAAAGAGTCTTAGAGCTTACAAAATAGTAGTGGTTTTTCTGAGATCAGGGACGAAACAAACCAAACAAACCGTTCTGGAGAATTTTTTCAACTGATGCATACTTCTTCATTCTGAGACGGGCCAACTGAAGCTCTTCTTTCTGTCGGGACAAATTATCTCTGGACTGATCTGTGAGGATGAGACACCTTTTCTACGGTTGTGACTGGAAGTACATTGCAAGGCTTATTCCACGATTGAATGTAATGTGACGATTGGTTCGGTTCACTGCCGTTACAGGGAACACATTTTTTTTTAAATGATATCTTAGGCTGTCCGATAATTCATTCAGGAGGCGATGGAATTAAACCCTTTTTGAAGCTATTAGAGACGGACTATTAGGGACTCCATGTGCAAGGCGAACACGTTTGCAGCGGCAGTTCTGTGCCATTTCCTCCGCTCGAAAGTGCGCAGGAACGGACTGCGAGCACACCCACCTTCGCCGCCATCAATCGAGGTGCAGGCACTCGCGTACACACCATACTGCGCTCTGCAGCGAGCCCGTTGAGGACGGGCAGACAAAGTAGAGGTGGCGAGATTGGGGGGGGCCGGGCGCTGCACGGGCGTGTCCAATAGAGGCTTGCTGCCCATCCCACCCCATTTCCGGCTGAATTTTGTCAGAAAGAAAAATGGCATTTATTGTCCTATATTATTATTATTATTATTATTATTATTATTATTATTATTATTATTATTATTATTATTATTATTATTATTATTATTATTATTATTATTATTATTATTATTATTATTATTATTATTATTATTATTATTATTATTATTATTATTATTATTATTATTGCCTGCTTTAACTTCGCTCTAACCACCGAACGCGATGTTAGCGGCACATTTTTGGCATCAGACGGGAAGCCTCTGATACAAGTCCTCTACTGATACAAGTCTTAACTGTTGGTAAAAGCGTGAGGCACGATGATTTGACGCTCGGTCTAAACTTGTAGCAGGGGTGCTATACAGTGGGGAAAATGTGAAAAAGCGAAGTGAAAAGGTCAAAACCCTGCAAAAGGCCCTTGTTCTACACAAACTCAGAAAATAATTTCAGACGAGTTTCCCGGTGGCGTCGTGCCAACAACCGACCACTTGCATGTATGTAATCATTCATCCATGCAGCACTGCAGCCGCTTTATATCAATCGCTTCGCTTCATATTGTACTTCGAAAATGAAGCGACACGAGAATCAGCATCGGTCGGACATTTGGGGGCGGGCGAACGATGTGGGCGTCCGTGGCATGTTGTAGCCTGATAGTGCGCGTGTAGGTTTATCCCCCTTGAAGAGGGCCCCGCAACGCTCGCTCAAGGGCGCCAAATTCTTTCCTGCTGGGCGTGTGAATCCTACATTTCTTCTGGATCTATGCCACTAGCCTTTAATCGCATTATCCTGCACAATGGCTACAGCACTGCACCAAACTAATCAAGCCGAAAAACTGCTATATTCCGAGTATCCATGTATTCGTTTCAGTATTCAGCATAAGTGCAGTAAAAAAACAGCAGTATAAAGCTCATAAGTAATATTGGTTGAAGAAGCCATTTGGCTTGGTTACGGCCTTCATTCTTCTCAACATCGAATCCGCAGGGCATCTGAGAGTTCCCACGGGTTGATTCAACCCTTCTCGGAATGCTCGGGGCAGCTCATTTTTGGTGATGATTTCCTCTCTACTGATTTTTCGCTTCGAACGTTTGCTTTTCACTTGGCTGGACCACTCCGTCAGCCGACTTTCGGATGAGGGAACCGTTTCTTCTTCTGAATGCTTCGATGTATCCACTGCCAAATAATCACCATTCTATCAAATTTTCTCTTTTTCTATTTCAGTGATTTTTCTCCGGATATTTTATTTGCCACCATTTTTTTCAGAAAACCAAAGGAGATTTCACAAAAATTTCTGGCCTGCCTGAATATTTTATTTCGGTGTAGTGCGTAGATTTCTAGAAATTCAATGAACCGCTGTGTTGAACTAATTATTCATAGGGTCGCAGGCTCTACCCTAAGAGGTGATGAGGAAAGTTCTCATGGATGGAATTGAGATGCACTATAACGAACTCATTAGCGAAGCGTTTCCCCTTTTTTTTCTCCCGAATCCTTCAGCTGGAAACTCATTCACATGCATGACCATCCTCTGATTGCTGTGATTGCATTCAAAACGTTATTAATTCGCTTCATATTGTACTAAACTGACATACTGTAATGAGTCATTTCATTGTTTTCTTTCACTGGACCCGTAGATAATCTTACTCGGTGCTCCAAAAAAGCATCATGCTTCGGTTTTTACTATCCTATTATTGTTATTGGCGCCTGTTCGGGCGTAGGTGGGCATTTGTTCTGAAGATTTCAAGGAGAAACGTAATGTTCACACGGGTCTTTACCTGGTCATCTCAAATAAGAACATTACAATAAGTGAGCTCGAGCATGTTCTATTCCCCGGAAACCGAGTGCGTTTACCCGAAGACGCTCCTTGTCAGGTACGAGGTGAATGGATTCGCCGTAGCGTACTACTTTCTTCGCCTAAAAATGCACGGGAACAAGCTGGAGTGTACCCAAATGTCGCCTCCATACTCCTCCCGCTCTCTCCTCAATGTACAACACTGTAGAGAACAACCAGTAGTGAGAAAGCGCGGACAAGTAGCACGTTTGGTTATGGTTGCCTGGCCGGGGTCTGTGACAAGACAATCGTAAGTCGTCGCGCTAGTGGGCGTCGCGTGCGACGTCCACTAGTATATGACGATGCTTATAGATGGTGGGAAAGACAATGCAAAACCGAACATAGTCACTGGCGCTCCAATCGATATGCAAATGGAGAGAGCGCCGCCTCATTGCCGCGCGCGATGGAGAATTTATGATTGTCCTGACGGTCTCTCAGCTGGCCGTATTTCATCACGGGCAAGTATGGAAACGGCATCCGGGCATCACTACCCTCCATCCTCGCTCCCTATTTGACTGGATGAAAAGGCACGCTAGCTGAATGAGTGCCCACTCATTCAGCTCGCACATAGCAAGGAGCAGGATCCACGGAGTTGAGGTACAATTAATCCAACCTTCAAAGCGGTAGAGAGGACGCAAGAAGGAACCTGTTGCAAGGCTGGGACGCACCTACCGCAATTGTGAAACTCGCTTCCCACTGAACGCTGACAAACTGTGACGAGCTAAGTGGATATTGTGGACACATCTGACACCGGTCTCAACTCCTTTATCTTCAGAGTTGGTCATACCAACGATTTTGGCTGACGAGCTCTTGACCACATTAATATCGACCTTTGGATCGCGTCACGTGTGTAGCACCGTAAACCAAGAAGCTTTTGCAAACGGGCTGTGACTCACTGCGTGACTCTTCAGGCCGTGAAGCGAGATCCCTACTAGGGCATAGCGGGCAACACCGGATAGCGGTGGGCGGGTGGAGTTGGGCGGTGCTTCAAACGCCCTGCCCCCGGCCCATCTCCGACAAACCTATCTACTATAGACTATATACGCTTCTCAGTTTTCATAAAGTCTCCAAGTTCCCGTCTGTTTTTTTGTTTTTTTTGTTTGACAAAATTTCGCCAGTTTTCTGTCAAAGAAACACTGTTATGCGGAGGATGGTTATAGCTCTTAAGTGGGTGAACTTCTACCGTCCTCGTGACCAATTTTATTTTTTTTAGTTTTCTGACCGGGTCTTCTTTTTTTTTTATTTTTTTTTTTTTTTTTTTTTTTTTTTTTTAGAGTTTTTTTTTTTTTTTTTTTTAGTTTGGCGGACTGCTCCCCGCTTCTATTATAAAAAAGACCATCTCAGGGCAGGACATATCCCATGTACCTTATCACCTTGTGTTGATGCAAATTCTGATAGTGCGCTACAAGAACAAATTATCTGTTTTCATCTGCGGATCCCTCCGCACGATCCATTTCTTTTCCCGCACAGGATGTCTCGGAAGGAGTTCCGTCAACTCACGTTAAGAGACTGGTCGAGCGTCAACATACTACCATTAACCGAGGCGACCAAATCCTGCTCTTGTAATGTCTTGAAAGCTTTCGTCTATTTCTTGTCAGAGCTGTGAGCATTTCATTTCGTACATATGCACGTCGTATCAATGACACTTCACATAGGATGAATTATGGGGCAGCTGCTTAATTAGCATGCGCCACGCACGGGAGTGCGACTTCGCTCAGAAAGTTAAAGGCCGGTTCGACTGTTTCTGGCATTAACTGTCGATTGGAGGAGCAAGGGAAAAAGGGGTTGAAGCAAGTGTTGAAGCCTCACTCTTTCCACCGCCTTCATTGATCACTTGCATATTCTCCGCTAAAAGGGGCGGGGGAAGATTCTCAATCATCTTCTATTGTGATCATGAAACCCCGCTCAGCTACCAGTTCCTTCGTAAATTATACCGGACGCCTTACGGCACGTTTGAGTGCAACTCATGAGTGCGACGATTCCCTGGTATGCCGAAAACTCGCGATCAAACCTAGCCCACGATCGGAGACGAATCGAGCTCCTCATCGGAAAATGGCATTCCTAATATGATACGCTTGGCCACTTGTCGGATATGGAAATCTCGTGTAGCTATAGCAAATTATCTTCTTCTGCTACAGTATTCGGAAATAGGCAAAATAAGCTATTTGAACATCGCACCCGATCTTTCTATATCAATTCTGAAGTCTATTGTGTGATCTGCGTAAAGCGCACTAAGTAAGCAACACACTGCCGTTTCACCGTCCGTGAAAGCGGCTTCACATCCTATGTTCATCGCTTTTGTCACGCTTTGCTATATAAACCTTCACCGAGTCACAACGTGGTTGGAGCCACACGCTGTTTTTGTTATGCCTTGAGCCCTGATGCTAGTTCCCTGTAGTACGGTATTGGAATGGGGATGCCTTCGTTTGAGCTACTTATGCCTGACAGACGAGCCTCTCCAGGAGGTCCGCACTGGATTTCGACCGGCTGCACTTTGCGTTTAGAACCGATTTGTAATAATCAGCTTGCACTCCAGTGGCTATTCCAGAAGCACATATGATGGACTCTCATTGTGAGTTCGGTCTCCTTGAAACCTTGGCATGATTGCGTTTGTATATTATGATACCAGTATAACAACCTTGTAAGGCATAGTAATACAAGCACAATTGATAGAGTTCCTCGCTCCCGCCCCGTGTAGATTCCGTCAAAGATTTCTCACGATTGAAGCGACGGTCTTAAACTTCTTCTGTTTCTGCCATTAATATCAATGTACACGTTGTAACTGCGTAAGGAAGTGCGTGTTTCTGCGTGGACTTTTAGAGGGACATGTTGAATCCTCGGGAGGTGATAATCAGTAGTTGATGCCAGAAGAAGTTATGCCTATATATGTGTGTGAATATGCGAAAGAAATTCTCTCTTCAGCTATTTTAAATAGCTTACTATTTACATTGCTCCCAATGATAGTGAGCAATGTTGTTTCTCCATGCAACTCAGCACACATCAGAAAGCAGCCAGGCTTTAATCCTGAAAGTAGACCGCCCTAACGCATATGGGTTCCACTAATTTGACGTTGTCCTTGGCTGAGCAGTTCATGCCTCTCTGGCTCATCTTAGCTCCATACTTCTTTCCTTTACCGGATACTGAAAGAAATTCGGAAAATTTGGCGTAAAAATAAGACTCGAAGATGAGATTGCTATTGCAATCAAAGATGCCGGGGTATGTGGAAAACAAGGGTGAGTTAGTATGTTCAGTAGTTTATATGTTCATTTAGACAAATAGTGCTCGCTGCAAGTACCAGTATCCCTCACAGATTCATCACTATAACATTTTGATTCTTGATGAGGATATACTCCGAATATCCTAATGGCTGATTTCCTGCACTCAGCGGCCCCAGTCTATCTACCTTGAGCATCTCAAGCTGATACCACCTTTGTCATATCCTCATTTTACACAATCTGCAAATAAACAGTGTCTATTTTTGACCTTTGTGCAGGCAATTCACGCTATTATAAAAGTGCTATTAGTCAAATAAAATAGGTGTTTCTTGAAAGCAACACGCTTTCATTCGTTGACGTCAAGGTTGAGTGTGTTCCGTAGACAACCCGTGGTAAATGCTAAAATTTAAATTAATAGACCTATGAATGGGCTAGTTCTTCTGCAGTTTCAAAACGTGTTCGCGCGAAGTTCGATATTACCGGTTCCTTTTAAAGTGCTTGACGTAACATGATTTTTTTATTCCAGCTGGAACTGGGCAAATTATGAACTATTTTTTGCGTTACGTGCCAACTGAGTAGTGTTACGTTGCTCAAACGTATTCAATAGAGTGCACTATTACTTTCGCGCCAATCCGAATTTCTGGAAAAAGGCCATTAGACCAACATTTTTCCAGAGGTAATTCCACTTAATTGATGCCAGTTATAAGTTCCACCTAGTGTGCACGCATTCCACGGGCGCCTGTCGCAAATACGTCCTGCAGCACGGGCACCGACGTTAGACACAGGCGTCTGCACTTGTAGCACAGGACTCAGACGTCCAAGCGGACGTCGTGGGGTCAAACTACTCCCGGATGTACAACTTCGATGAGAAAATTGACCCTGCTTTCAAAAACGGGACAATACATAGAAGGCAAGTAGTACCTGAATATATTTCCATGACTCTATAGTAAAAATAATGAGTTTATGAAGCAAATGATCCAGTGGCCAAAGGTTCCCTTAGCAAGCGCGCGGTCCTGGGGTCAAGCATTGGTTCAGGTCCTGGACAGGTCAACCAAGCCTTCTCCTCTCCATGAATGGGCACGGTAGTGGACGCAAACACCGACTGCATATCAACTCACCTGCGCAAGTCATTGCATAGGTATTTCTGTATTCAGTATGCTACTTTGATTCTGAATGGACGTAGAATGCGTGCTGCATCCCAAGAAGGGATGTAGAACTGTGAAGCTTCATTCTCTATGCTTTGTGAGATGATATTTTCACATAGATCCATGACAAACTGAGCATTCACCCCGTTAATTCTGGCCATTGCGTGTTTGGGAAGAAATGGTCCCCAGCTGCAGTAGGGTAGCACTTTCTAATCACAAATGCACGGGAACGGGACTGGAGGGCAGTGACACCGGAGTGTCTTCTCCACACTTCACCTGCGTTGCCGCACGGACAGCCGCACACCTAAGCATAGCCATGCGTGCTACTTGTTTATGCTCTCCCTCACTGCTTGTTGTTGTCTACCGCTGAACACGTGTTTCGCTGCGGGACCTTGGACGAAAGTGCCGTGAGGAGAGCGCGGGTGGGAGTATGGAGACCGCATCTGGGTGATTGCCTCACAGCTCCGTTTGTATTTCGAGGGGGGGGGGGGAGTGGTAGGCTGCTGCAGCCGCGGGCCCCTTTTCACCACACACGACAAGGACTAGGATCAGGTGAGGTAAATGTACAATTTGTCTTTACGTGAAGCCTTTAGGGCCCGATTTCCATTCGGACATGTTTTAGGGTCCCACTCAAAAATTCCACCCTTCTCTCAATGATCAATCAATGCCTATACAGTGTGGAAAGTTATCAAGCAATTCTCCTCATGATGAGCAAAAATGCATCCTCCTAAACTCTCAAAGCTTTCCTGGACAACCCGACAATGAGACAGACCGCACATTCTTGTCTTCGTCTGCCCATATTGATTCGCCACGTCTCATACGTGACTCTTGTCGGTGATGTGAGAGCCATAAAACGTCATGCTATCTACGCTATGACAAAAACATCCACCCACACGTAATTACACCACGAGATGGAAAGGCAGGCCACATTACTGTAGTTGAGCCTTTCTTTACAATACAGTGCTTCACCTCAGAATTCGATCTGTTCTCTCGGGCGCCTTGAACGGCTGGTCGCGGACGCAGACCAGCACGCTACCGATTTGTTATGAAGTTATCTTTCTTCTTTTCTGTTAGTTGTGCTTAGAACGAGTCATCTAATCGTACCGGTCATTTGGCCAGACGTTCGGATCTTGGCCCGGGTCCTTAAAAGTTGTAGAAGAAGGCTCAAAGGTCTCGCAAATCTCACCCACCTCGAGCAACCCAGTGCTTCTCGCTCTAGCGTTTCCGATGGTAATGTCTGACGCTACTTCGCCCTGAAAAAGGCTGATAATTTGAGGAATGGCTTCCAGCTTGAGCCGTATGATCTCATCTGGAGGTGCGGTAGCAACTAGCTCATTAGTCCCTATTTCGAGTTGATGCTCGCGGAACGAATGACATCCGTTCGAAGGCCTCTCGTCTTTTTTGCCGCTTTACTAACAGCCTATCAAAAAGGGCACTTGGGTTAATGCGCCTTCGCTGATGGATCTCCAGTCTCACTGAAGATGCATTTCTCATGCCCTTTGTTAGACTTATTAGGGATTTTCTCATTCTCAGGTTTTTAGACTTTATTTTCGTCATGAACAGAAGCGCTAGAGAGGATTAGGAGGCACTCATTGGGTAGCTTCTTGACTAGCAGCATAGAGAGCTCTGCGAGTCATCGTCGAAGTTTCGGAAAAATCGGACTGCCGGATCGGACTCTTTTTTGGCCAAATCTGACCTTATTTCGTGACATGGACATTGTTAACCTACCTGTAATCCTATCATGTCTCTAACTTCAGGCGCCTGCACCGTAAGAATCCTTCTCCTCTTTCCTGAAGTTATGACCTTACTCGCTTTTGCTGTTTGCTGCGGATGACTGGACGTGTTAGTTGGGCTTAGCCCTGGCGCGTCGCCAGCTCGTCCTCTACCGGTTGGGTAAGCATCAACACCTGGTGGAGAAAGAGCGATACGAACAATATGATTAATCTCGCTCCTGCCGAAAGAAAGAAGAAGAGATGGGCTGGCATCGCGCCAAACCCATCCCCCTGGACACGCCCCATCACCCGCAGCGAACAGGACCATACCTGACTTTTAGGTTTTGCTTTTATCTTGCCATTGTCTCTTTCTGCTTCCGTTTATTATAGAGGAATAACAGCTATAGCATCTTACAGCTTCCCTCTTCTGCAATCTTGGCATGGTTAGTCGTACCTTGTATAAGTTTTTATGTGCCTTTTATAAACCTCGGTATTTTGTATCTTATCTCTGCCTTCAGAAGCTAGCACTTTTTTCTTGCCTTTTTCCAGCAAGACCTTTTCCCTTTACCTGAAAACGGGCTGTTCGGCTTGGGAGGGGCAGTCTGCACTTCGCTGGTTTTTCCTTGTTACCTCCTTTTAACTTACTCGTCTTACCTTGGGAAGGCTGTCCACTCCCATCAAATGTAGGAAGCTCCTGCATATAGCATAGCTTCACAAGAGTTTACAGGTCTGCACATGGGGCATCGGCAGTGATCAGTGGGAACCAGGAAGGTGGTGCTCCCACCAGGCCTTATTGCGCCTTTTGAGAGTATGGCTTTGTAAAACCTTTGCGTTCTGACTTTGTCCACCCGTTAGCTTCCCTTTCTGTTTTCCAAAGAGCAGCAGGGTGGGCAGCGGCAGTATCTTCTAGAAGTCTCCCACAGGAGCTCCCACGACTTTTTGTTGTTCGTCAAACGATCTGCAATTCTGATTGATGTGCACCATTTTATCATATTTCGTTACGTTTACATTAATTGTACGGAGGCGTTGTTCGTTTACGTAATTCCGTGAAAGATTTGCATAAAATTTGTGCGTTTAAATTGGCATCTGCTTCAGGTACATTGTACATTTTACGAAATGCAATCCAGCATCCAACTCGCCTTCCTTTGTGCTCTCCTCGCCGTTGTTGGTGAGTCATGTTCATGTGATCTAACCTAATGAGTAAGTAAGAGTTAGAACTATAGAAAAGCCTTGATCCACAACGAGCATTCAGTCTTCTTCGCTGCGGATGCTGGGTCGTGTCAGTGGGCTAGGTTTGGCACTTTTTCCACCTATCACTGTCGCATTCCCCTCTTCAACAAACGCTGGAGAACGGGTTTGGTGCTGCGCCGAGCCCAGCTCTACTGACAGCCTCAGCATCCGCAGCGAAGAACACTCTAGACAAGGAGGATATATTTTGAGGGATATATCTTTATCAGGAAATCAAAAAATACAAAATGTGGGTTGACAGCGATTTCACTCCATATCCCAGATAGGCGGAGGTGGTGTAGTGACAAGTGGCGCGCTTACCACTCGCGCGGCCCGGGTTCGAATCCCGGGTCGACCCCCGCCAACCAAGCCTTCTACCCTCCGGGGACGGTAAATTGGTACCAGATTCGTCTGGGAGGATAAAACACTGACTTGTACATCGGCTGGCCGCAAGTCATTGTATAGGCCACATCGCATTCAATAAGCCACTACGATTCTGAATGGAAGTATAGTGTAGTTCGCTGCGGACGGTTGGGCGTGTCAGTGCGGCTGCGTTTGGCGCGGTGCCAAACTCGTTCTCCACCAGTTGTTGAAGCGGGCAAGTGACAATACTGTATCATATCCTCGTATTACTCGGTTTTCTACCTCTTTTTGTCGCACGCAATTGTCAACAAGAAGGCAGAGAATGGCTTTGACGGGGTGGCACACTTATACTGGCTGACACGCCCAACCGTCCGCAACGAATTGGAATGTAGAATGCGTGCCACATCCCACAAAGGGATTGATCAACGACGAGGAATTCGTCCTTATCCTTTATCCCAGAGCTGAGAGGCGTGGATGCGTACTGAACTGGGTTGTGACGTTGCATGTGTTTTTATGGGATACAGTGCGTAACAAACGAATGTGGACACCTCGAATTTTCGTTCTGCGAAATTGCCTTCAGATTTTGCGATATGAGACTCCTACTTTGAATTCCTCATAAGCGAAAACATAGGAATACACTACTTCTGAGCATTTTGTGAACTACTGCATTTATTTATTGTTTTGAAAAAAGTTTCTTAATAACAAAAGTATGTGGACACTTAACAAAAAACAAATGTATCGTGGAAAATAGAAGTTGGTTCTTCCTCCAGCTTTCACTATTACTTCAAACATTCTGCTGTGCTGTGGACAAGATTTGTGATGGCATCTTCGTCGATTTCCTCCCATGCAGCAACTACCGCCTCCTTCAGGTCTCGCACGCTGTTGTACTGCCGACTGTTCATGTAGATTCGTCGAACCATGATCCCCCACAGGTTTTCGATTGGATTGCAGTCAGGAGAACACGCCGGCCAATCCATCACTTTGATACCATTGCGTTGGAGCCATTTTCTAGTAGAATTTGAAACATGCACGGCGGCGTTGTCCTGCTGCAGCACATGTGTCCTGCGTCGTGGCCCACTCAGAAAAGGCAAGAGGTTAGACTCAAGCACTCCTTGGTATTCCTGACTGTTGGGAAGGCAAGCTCCAACTTTCCGCTGCTTCCAAAACCACCCCATACATCGAGCCGCCTCCGAAATTTCGCCTCGAGAACACCAACGGATCGCGACGAAGGTCTCTCCAGTAGTGCCGATATCCATCTGGACCGTCGAGATCGAACTTTTTTTATCGGTGAAGATAACCTAAGAAAGAAATGCGCATAAGATGTTGCCTTTCTGATTTTACAAATTTCTCAAAAAAAACTGCACCTTGTCCCACGACGTCGCCATGTTTGCACGCGCAAAGTTCAGTCTCGCCAGCTGGTGTTGGGCAGTCAGACGAGGAGCTTTCTTCATGGTCTCTCGAGTGATGTGCAGGATAACATTATAATTACATAAACTAACACAATTGGCACATCGTTGTTGGGGAATCCCCAATAGGGGGGGGTCGTATTTGGTCGCCAGGAGGGGGGGGGTCGTATTTGGGCTGAGAAAAATTTATTTTGATAGTTGATTTTTCTCGCTTCATGGACGTTGTAAAGGGAGGGGGGTCG